>JAWZYV010015511.1:0-89750 GCA_038373885.1 Cheiracanthium punctorium
CTATACATATTCAAAATAAACTATATATTTTCTCCACGCTTTTTTTTCGATTATTTTAAAAACCATACACACTTTTCATAAGTAAAGGGGGGGGGGGGGTAAACTCACCGGGAAGTTGAAAATGTACGGTATATGCAAGGGCGGCTCCAGTGAGGGGGCCATAGGGGCCATGGCCCCCTGCGAAATTTTGTTTTACAACTTTAGATTTGCATACTTCACGATTTCACACGTTCAATTTGCATTTTGAACAATTTATAAGTAAGTAAAGACCTAAGTAAAAAGTTCGATGGCCCCCTCCGAGAATTCAGTCTGGAGCCGCCCTTGGGTATATGATAACATTACTATATTATGGCATACACTAATTTAACCACATTAAAGGAATTTTCGATTGAGGTATTTTATGTAACACTCATTTTAATTAATTAATATTTTATTTGATGTATTAGGTATTCTATTTTAAAGTGTTTTTATCGATTACGTGCTTTTTTCGATTGCACATAGTAGGAAACAATGTAATTTTGATAATCATCAATAATTGCACAGAAATGAATTATTAATTTTTATTGCATTTTCTTATAAAATCATTTGAATTTTGATTTTACAGAACAATTCTATCTCCTATAGTGTGAAATTTGTTCGTCTCAGGGGTGCAAGTGCAACTGTGTCTGCCCCACCCCCTCCAGATCCGCCTATGTAGAAAAACAAGTTCTGCCGCTAAACAGGGTAAGCAATGCATCGAAATAGACGCAGGCAGAAACGTCCTCTCCCCATTATGTTGAAGGCTGGGTTTTTGATTTAGCACATTAATCTTTTGTCGGAGGATCTCGAGCGATCATTAAAAAGTCGTAAAATTCGCAAGGATAATGTCCCTTTATCCCCTGTAGTGAAGACTGACGCATGTATACGCACTAAAAACTGCAACTTTTGAAAAAAAAAAATCATAAATGTTTTTTTTTTTTTTTTTCAGTTCATATTTACAATTAAATCACTTTATGAAAGTGAAAGATCTTTCATTTTGTCCAGTGTCTTAAACTTACGTTTCTTTTTAAATTTAATCAAAGTATTTTAAAATATTATGGATCAAGAAAGAAGATAATTCCTTCTGCAAAAAAGCTTCATTGCATCAAATTTTGAAAAATCAGACCTTCTTTCTTTTTCTTTTCTTTTTAAAATAAATAAATAAATAAATAAATATAGGTAAATTGTGAGAAAGAAACTTATTTAATAATAATAAAAATTTTAGGAGCGGAATATTTTGGCTACGTTCCTTGTTTAGAAAACTCGAAAATTATAAATTCACAACTATCATTGGTCCCCCACCCCCGAAAAAAAAAATATTTTTTATGTGTCAATACATATTTTCCAACAAAAATAATTAAAACTTTCCCTTTAAGTTTTGTAAATGCATCACATTCACGTTTTTTTTTTTTTTTTTTTTTTTTTTTTTTAATGCTTGACTGTTAAAATACAGATTGATTAAATCGATGTTCCAAGGTTCAAGTCCCCAATAAAAAAAATATTTTGTTTCATTCTCTTTCAATCTGAATCAGATCCCGGGTTCGGGTGCCTTCGCGCTTCTGTTGATCTAACGGTCTGGAGTTTAGGTTTTCACCAGATGTAACGTGAATATGCGTTAGAACCCCTTAGAAAGTTCTCCTAATAAGGCACCCCCCCCATCCTTGGCAGATCACCCTATCGTAGCGTGCCATAATCGTACAAACAAATTCAATCTGAATCGCTAGTGTTTTTTAAGATTTTAAAAATAATACTAATAACAACACACCAATGAAAATTCCAAAAATAAATAAATAAAAATTCATAAAACTAGTACTGAGTTTTATTCAAACATTTATGACGGACCTTTCAACCAACTTTTAGTGGATTCAACAAAAATTTAATGCGGATGAATCATTTTTAGATAGTATTATTAATTAGCATATTTTAATAAGTTAAAGACCGATAATAATTGTTTTAGTATTTTTCATAATCAAACAACACTATAGCAATATACAAAACTTTATATTAATTGGTTAACCAATACTGAAGTTTTTTACCGTCCATAATCTGCTAAATAGCAAGTGACAGTCGTAAATGAACTCAAAATTAAAGGGAAAGTTTTTTCCTGTCCGACCCGTTCAGCCCCAAGTTGCTGTAAAAAAATACGCAAATACTGAGCACGGGAATGTCTTTGATCTCAATAAAACACCGACAGACGAAAATGCGGTGTGAGCACTGCCCCAAGCGAAGAAGGGAACGGAACAATGTGACTGCGCTAATATAGTAGGGTCAAACGGGGTCAAGGTTGGTTGGTTGGTTTTTAATGGCACAAGGTCCAGAAAGGACATACTGCGCCAGACAAGGAGTTAAAAACATGTCATGATGTATTCGGGTAATAGGATGTGCATGTGTAGTTTACAAGACCTAGTAAAAGCTAAAATTCAAAATGTACTAAAGTGTACCAAAATGTAAAAGACTAAAAGGTTAAATGTAGAATTCAAAAGGGTTAAAAGTAGATAAAAAGGTGAGGACATCTGGATGGGGCTCCCATCCAGATACCAGTCAGACAGAAGTGAACACTTTACACTGAATAAAAAATATTGATTCGTCTAAGAAAAGCGAATAGATTTCGATGTGGGGTTTCACCCAAAATATCGTCAAGTTTAGGATGAGAACAGTTAAAAAGTATTTGGTAAAAACTATTAAAAGCAGTGCACGACGTTAAGAGATGACGAATGGTGAGTTGAGTATGACAGTGAGGGCACTCCGGAGCAGGTTCGCCCAGAAGTAAGTGCTTATGTGTAATTCGTGTATGTCCAATGCGAAGACGACTCAGAAGGACATCGTGCTTGCGGTATGGATGAGTGGACCAGTGGGTAAGGGCTGGCCGGATAGAATGAAGTTTGTTTTGGGTTTCACAGTCCCATATGTGGATCCAGGTGCCTTTTATTAAGGAAGAGATGCCGGATTTTATATCACAATAGGGTGGGTGGAGATTATATGGGACAGTAGAATGCCTGGCCAAAGAATCAGCCCTTTCGTTGCCGAGAATCCCAATATGGCTAGGTACCCAGCAGTAGAGGATGTTGTATCCACGGTTCATGAGGCATTTGTGCATGTGTAGGCAGTGGCGCCGACTACGTGGGTGCTCCGGGGCTCAAGCACCCACTGAAAAAATTCTGTGGGTGCGGAGCACCCACAGAAATTTTAGTGCCAAGTCATACTTTGAAGTTTGCAGAAAGGGCTAGGAAAAGACGTTTATGTGGGTACTTCGGGCTTATAAAAAAATTACGTTGGATGCTGAGCACCAGCAATCGTCTGATAACCCCAACACAGTGATTTACAATCAAGGAGGGTCCCCCCCCCCCGCCCCAATTATGCCATTACGTAATAGCATACTGAAGAATACTGTGTATAGCATACTGAACTTTTTGCATTATTGCAGTACTAAAATGCTTTATTTGCTTATTAGTTGTGTGATATTCTAAAAGTTTAAAATAAAATCTTTAATGAGGCCAAATGTATGTGGGTGCTTCGGCATGGACGTCCATATGAGTACTTTAAGACGTCGCGGGAGGGGGAAGGGGTTATTTCTTGCATTTGTAAGGTCATCGGCAATCGTGCTTTCAAACATTTTAGTACTGAAATGGTGAAAAAAAAGGTTAGCTAATATAAAAATGTTCACTACACGGACGGCTAGAGGGAGGGACTCGAGCCCCCACCTACTTCCCTATATGAGCACCCATGTCCTTTATAATTGAGATGCGCATGAGGAACTTCGATGAGACAATCACTGGCATAACTATAACGAGGTAGAACTGGCAAAAGCCACGGTCCCCCGGCCGGAGGGGGGAGCCTTTCCCAAATAGAAAGCTGGAAAAAGTGAACTGCAACATGTTGGTTGAGATTCTGTACAATGAGGCAGGACCCTATCCAAGGAATTCATTACGGGCCCTAATGGTACAGTCACGCCACTGATGACGATGAGTGCTTTGCAACTGCATGATTCGAAAATAAAATTTTAGTGAGGGATGGTTATTTTTTTTATGTAGTATGTCAGATCTCAAGCACCCACACAAAATTTTTCGTGGGTGCTAAATACTTGCATGTATTTAAAGGAAGTGTTTAATTTGCATGGGAGCTCAGCTTCACTACTTCTTTTTTCTCGGTGAAATTTTACACTAAATTTAAAATTTTAATTACCATCGTAATTTTTTCTGTTGATATTAATTTTATTACATTGCAAACTAATACAGAGGTAACAAAAATTCACGTAATAATACCTTAAATTAGGTAATTAATTTTGTAAATTGCAATACAAAAAAGTAGGGCTCTTGCACTTTTTTAGATGGAAATTAAACCCTGTTTAAAGGCAACTGAATGACAGCTGCTTTCAGCTTATCGCTGTAGTTCGGAAAAAAAAAACAAAAAACATGAAAGTTTGGTACACAAATACAAAAAAATTAATTATGTCAAGTATTTCACATTTTTAGGATGTATGTTTTAGAAACTGCACTATACACTGAAATAAACAATAAACCTGTATCATTTACAAAACTTTTAGAAAAAATTCTTAAAACTCGAAAATTTTAAAGAACGTGTTATTCTTTATTTCGGTATGTAGTGCAGCTTATAAAGAATCATCCTAAATTTTTTCGAATCCTTGGTGCAATAGTTTACTTTAATTTACCAAGACCGTTATGCAGATTTTGTTTCTTCGGCATACACCCTTCTGTGCCCCGGAACTGGAGTAATTATAATAAAATTCCAATTAAGTAGTAACTTAGCACATACTGTAAAATTTTAAAAAGTGCATGAAAAAAAAAAGGAATCCAAACAGGTAGTATTTTTGTCTACTTAAAATAATAATTATTATTATTATAGTTTCTCATATGAGTACTAATTTAGAGGTATATGGGGGGGTGATCTTAACTTTCAGACATTTTAGTATGAAAATAATACTTAGAAGTTCAGTATGCTGTAAAAATGTTTACTATACCGATGACTAGGCGGGCTCAAATCTCCATCTCCCACTGCCACTTACCTTCCTATCTGGCGCCCATGGAAACAATGTCTTTCTAAAATTCAAAGCTTTTCCACGATGTGATGTGCGACTCCCTACAGCCCCACAGGCAATGCCTTTGCCCACTGCAGCCGAAGTCCTAAGTGCCCCCCCCCTATTCTGACCCACAGACCTCATCCCAGAATCCTCGTCCTCCATGGAAAAATGTATGAATACAATGAGACTGTGTTAGCCCAAGAGTACCGGAAAACGGAGAATTTGAGACAAAGACGCTGGCTACAATCAGAAGAAAGTTCACGCGGGAAAGATAACACAGGAGTTAGGTGAAAGACTCATTCCCATTATGGAAATGTTTTGAGATAGTTCTAATAATATTACTTCAGGATTCCGAAGTGAGTAGGTTTATTTGTTTTTATTGTAAATAGAGAACATCAAGGTCTGTCTGTTTACAAGCACCTAATATACAACACTTTGTATGTCTCTGGAACAAAAAAAGATGTCCATTCATCAAAAAGTGTCGGCGCTTTGGTGTTAATTGAATGAGACTGAGGCCAGGCTTCTAAGGTATAAAGGTTTGTGTCACTTTCTCCTAGGTGTCAATTTCCTTTTCTTATTTTTTGAATGATTTTAGTGCTCAGTTATTTATTGAAAAGGATGGAACAGACTGTGGTCCACACTAACATTTCGAGATGCCTTCCGTTTCATTTTCTGCGGATATTTTGTTCAATTTTTGTTCTTGTTTGACAAAGCGGAATTAGGTACTATTTGCTTTGATCTAGCCCAATGCTGTTTTTTGAAATTATACTGAAATCATGGGCGCATGAACACACATTACTGAAATGTATGTCTCTTGTAATTTTGCAAATGTGACCACTTAATGGTAGAGGGTAAAATATCTCTACTTCAGGAGGATGCTCAAAATCATGCCTGGAGGTTATATGGCCAACAATTCAAATTTTTTGAATAATTATTAATTCTAAGATAAACAACTTTTTTTGTTCTGCTTTATTTTTCTGTTTGCATTTAAATAGTTACCAATCTTTTTTACGTCCTACACACATTTCAACATAGAAAACGTTGCATTAAATCATTCTGAGGAAACTATCTAGTTTTATTTTAAAGGTATATTTTTTGTAATTTTTTTAATTTGTTGGGAAAAAAAGAAAAGAAAATTGGCAAGGCTTAACTGCAGCTGTTTATAGGGGTACAAAAATGTAAAAAAAAAAAATAAAAATACAGGAAATGAATGAGCTGAGAAACAATACTATGAATAACATTTTTTGAAAACTGAGGATTTCAGACAGGGATGAGATAGATTAAACAAGAATAAAATTGATCGTGAATTGTTACATTCGAAAACTGAATCACTTTTTATACAAAATTTCGATTTACATGACAAGAAACTTGACTGATTGTGATATTATTGTTGCATGTTTTTTTCCCCCCAATAAACGTAGTAATACACTTCTTTTGCTTTGAAATTTATAATGATTAGTTAAAACCAATCAAAATTCTATCGCTAAAAGCAAAAAAAAAAAGTGAAATAGTGTAATACGCCTCTTTCAGGTATGATTTATTACAAGGGCAAAGGGGGTGTGCGCCCAGGATTCCTCGAATTTCGACAGAGAATTTGCGTAAGGCAAACAAATTTAAGGGACTCCAGCACAAGCAGATTTTTCTAAAAGAAGGGAATTTCATCAAAAATACTTCATTACTTTAAAAAGAATCTTGATTTTAACTGGTTCGCTGTTATCGTTACTAAGACACAACGGTGGGGAGACTTTCATTCTATGGCCAGCGTTGCTTCACCGTAGTACAGATATTCGGATGCCAAAATTCACACTATTCACTTAAATTAAACTTTGAATGTCGCCTCCAGCGCTCGGGAAAAAAACACGCAATTTTGGTATATAAATACAAAAAAGAAAACTATTTATCTCAAGGACTTCACAATTTTTAAGATGTATGTTCACAAGCTGTACTAGACACCGGAATAAACGAAAAATTTTGCAGAATGGCCACTCTTAGAAATATTTTGCTGTGCAGTTCCACGTTTAAGATTTTTTTCTGAAAGTTTCATGAAAGTTTTCGAATTTATTGCAGTGTGTAGTGCAGCTTGTAAAGAATAATTCTGAATTTTTTCGAATCCTTGGTGCAGTTAGTTTATTTTAATTTGTGTACCAAAACCGTGATGCAGATATCGTTTCTTCGATCTATACCATCAGATATTGGATATTTTATGTGGAGCTAAAATGATTATTTGTATTACCCATTTCCCACTGCTAAAAATGTGCGCGAAAAGTCAAATGATTGAGTAGTTAGGAGCAAGGAAGCAAATAATAATAGGAAAAGATTGAAGGGTAGTTGGAAAAGATTCCATAAAGTTGGAAAGTGTATCGTTATTCATGAGTGTGCTGTATTTTTCTCCCTTGTTCCATAAAAACCCATCTTCGGAATCGAAATCTATCTTAAAATCACCTACTAAAACTATTTTACAATCTTAGCCAAGTACATTCCAACTATACTCCCCCTTTAAAATAAATGGTCGCTTTTTGGCACCAAACTTAGCGATCCTTTATGAAAAATTACAAACCTTGTGCGACTTTCAACATTTTATTAACGACCTCCCCCACCGGACTTTTAGGGCACCCACAGAAATTTTGTAAAGTCGGCGCCTCTGTGTGTAGGACTTTCAGAATATAGCTATGTGTTAGGGAACCAGATCCCAGATTTTCCAAAACGCTTAATGAGTCAGAGTAGATGATGAATTGTTTGGTAGTTGCTCTAGAGATGTAAAGAAGACTTTCATAAATAGCTATTAATTCGGCTGTAAATACGGAGCAAAACGAAGGTAGGGTGTAGTTGCAAGAATGATTACGATGTACATAAGCAAAGCCTACATGATTATGAGATTTTGAGCCATCAGTATATAGTTCTTCAAAGTTTCGATATTTGCTTTTATGGTCTAGAAATAACTGTTGATATATTATGGGATCAGTGTTTGGTTTTGTGAAGCCTTCGAATGGTTGTAGGTAGGAGATCTGCAATTTTGTCCATGGTGGGACTTCATGAAATGAACAAGTAGATACATTAACATCCTCCAATTGGGCACCGACAAGACTCCTACGAATCCTTAGTCCAAAGGGGGGGGGTACAGATGGGACGATTTGCATAAAAACGGTCAAGATGAGTATCTATAAAACAATTCTTTAATGGATGTGAAGGATGAGAGAGAATACGAAAGTATGTGTTTAATGAGAGCTTATGACGGATGAGGGTGAGAGATGGCTCGTGGCAGGTGACGTAAAGACTATGTACAGGTGATGTTCTAAAAGCACCAGAGCAAATGCGGAGTGCAGCATGATGCACAGGGTCAAGTTTTTTTAACACTGATTTGCAAGCTGACCCATACGCGCAACTTGCATAGTCCATTTTTGAACGTATGACAGCACGATAAATCCGTAACAGAGCGTCACGGTCAGCCCCCCAAGAGGTGTTGGTTAAAACCTTTAAAATATTAAGCTTTTTCTCGCATTTACTGCGAATGTCAGAAATATGATTAGCAAAAGTTAGTTTTTTGTCGAAATTTAATCCTAAAAATTTGACAGAGTCCTTCACAACAATGTTATTATTACCCAGGTAAAGTTCTGGGTCGGGGTGGATCCCGCGTTTCCGGCAAAAATGGGTGCATACGGTTTTTCCAGCAGAGATAGAGAAACCATTTGTGTCACACCATTTTAAGATGCGGTTTATGGCATTTTGAAGCTGCCGTTCGATGAGGCGCATATCTTTCCCCTGGCAGGAGATTTGAAGGTCGTCGACGTAAAGGCTGCCGTAGACTGTGGGTGGCAGTTGTCTAAGGATATTATTGATTTTAATTGAGAAGAGGGTGACGCTAAGTACGGAACCCTGGGGAACACCCTCGTCTTGGATGACATTATCAGATAGAGTACCATTGATGCTGACACGGAAGTTTCTGAGGGATAAAAAGTTTTTTATAAAAGTTGGTAGATTGCCTCGAAAGCCTATATTATAGAGGTCTTGGAGTATGCCGTACCTCCATGTGCGGTCATATGCCTTTTCAATGTCGAAGAAAACGGACACTAGGTGATTCTTTCTAAGGAAGGCATTCCGAATTTGCGTCTCTAGATTTAAAATATTGTCAATTGTGGACCTGCCTTTGCGGAAGCCACTTTGAAAGGGATGTATATGGTCCCCAGTCTCTAGAATGTAAACAAGGCGAGCATTAACCATTTTTTCCATTAGTTTGCACAGACAACTAGTAAGGGCTATGGGACGGTAATTACTAGGGTTAGAGGTATCTTTCCCAGGTTTAGGAAAGGGAATAACTATTGCATTTCTCCAGGAGGAAGGAAAGGTTTGTTCATTCCAGATTCTATTGTATAATTGCAAGAGGATTTGTAATGAGTCATGGGACAAGTGTTTCAGCATTTTGTAAGTAATACCATCAGGACCAGGAGCGGTATTGGAGGCTTGTCTTAAGTATTTGGTGAGTTCACTGATGGTAAAATTATTATTGTAAGAAAAGTGGGAGGAGGTTTTAAATTTTATTTTTTTTTGTTCGGACTGTTGTTTATATGACAGAAAAGTATTTGAGAAGGAAGTACTGCAGGAGATAGAGGCAAGTGTCTGGCCGATAATGTTTGCTATTTCTTTTTTTTCCGAAATAATATTATTGTTTACAGACAGACAGGATATTGAAGGATTATTATAGATTCCCATGGCTCTTTTAGTTTTTGTCCATAGCTCCTTACTAGAGGTACTGGGCGTTATGCTAGAGACATATTTTATCCACGATTCCCTTTGACATTGCCGCCTTATTTTTCTAGCGTAAGCTTTAGCTTTTTTAAAGAGAACTAGATTTTCGGTCGTGGGGTATCGCCGGAAGATGCTCCAGGCTTTCTGCTGCTGTTTTTTTGCTAGAGTACAAGTTTCATTCCACCACGGTTTTTTATTATGCCGATGTTTCATGCCCGATTTAGGAATGTTGGCATCTGCTGCCTTGATAATAAGGGAGGTGACTTTGTCAACGACCTCATCAATGGAACCTGCAAGACTATTTGAGGATATACTGGATAAATGGGTGAAGGTGGGCCAATCTGCCTTTTCATAATTATATCTTGGAGTGGTACAGTTGTCTTTCCGATTATAGTACAGAGGTGAGAGGAAAAGAGGAAAGTGATCACTGTTATGTAGATCGTTAGAGACTGAAAAGTTATATAATGGGAGGATAGATGGAGAGCAAATGGCGAGGTCTATGGCATGGAAGGATTTGGTTGGGTGGTGGAAATGGGTGTTATCACCATTATTCATTACGCAAAGAGAGAAGTCGGTTAGCAGTTGTTCTATGAGATGGCCCCTATTGTTTGTGTCTTTGCTGCCCCACAAGGGACTATGAGCATTCATGTCACCAAGGAGGATGAAAGGAGGAGGAAGTTGCTGAATGAGACTATTGAGGGAAGTTTGGCTTATGGCTTCACTAGGAGGGAGGTATATACTGCAGACAGTTGTGAGTTGTTTTAATTGAATACGAGTGGCAACTGCTTGGAGATTTGTGTTAAGGTTGACCATAGTGTGAGGATAACTATTGTTAATTAATAGGGCAACTCCACCTGTGGCCCTATCATTGAGCTCATAGTCCTTGCGAAAGATGGTGTAGTTGGTTGGTTGGTTTGTGTTTAATGGCACAAGGTCCAAAAAGGACATACTGCGCCAGACAATGAGTTAAAACCATAAATGATGTATTCAGGTTGAAACAAAGGCAAGTTGAAGTTCAAGTTGAAACAAAGGCATCTGGATGGGGCCTCCCATCCAGATACCAGTCAGACAAAATTGGACACTTCACATTGAATAAAAGGTTGGTTGATTGGGGTTAATGGCACAAGGTCCAGAAAGGACATACTGCGCCAGACTATGTGTATATATAGTAAAATATAAAGTTTTCAAGTAAAAATGTGTTGTATAAGACAGGTAAAGCTAAAATCTGTGAGGTCTAAAAACAATAAAAGCAAACTGTAGAGAGGTAAAAAGGAGATAAAAATAAGTCAAGGACATCTGGATGGGGGCTCCCATCCAGATACCAGTCAGAGAAAAGTGTATACTTTACACTGAGTAAAAAATATTGATACGTCGAAGAAATGCAAACAAATTAAGGTGCGGGGTTTCACCCAATATATCGTCAAGTTTGGGATGAGAACAGTTAAAAAGTATTTGGTAAAAATGATGAAAGGCAGTGCATGAGGTTAAAAGATGACGAACACTGAGGCAAGTATGACAGTGGGAGCACTCTGGAGCAGGCTCACCAAACAGTAGGTGTGTATGAGTCAATCTGGTATGACCAATCCGGAGGCGTGTCAATATGACATCTTGTTTGCGATAGGGTAATGTGGACCAATGAGTGATAGATGGGTGAATATTGTGAAGTTTATTGTCTGTCTGGCTGTTCCAGTCATTCGTCCAGCTGTTTTTAATTATACAGAAGACACCAGATTTTACATCATTAATAGGGATTTTACCAGGGTAAGGAACTGTAGCACCTCTGGCCAAAAGGTCAGCCTCCTCATTGCCAGGGATTCCAACGTGGCCTGGAACCCAGCAGAAGAGGACCTCAAAACCCCGTCTCGTCAGTTGTGCATGCAACTGCAGAATCTTGACAAGATAGCCATGGGTGATTGTATAGGCTTTAAGGCTTTCTAGAACACTGAGCGAATCTGTATATATAATGGTATGTTTTTGGTTCCTTTTACTGATATAAGAAAGGCCCTCGTAGATGGCAAGCAGTTCAGCTGTGAATACGGAGCAAAACTTGGGAAGAGTATAACTGCAGGTTAGGGTACGATTTGTGTATGCAAAGCCAACATGATCTGCAGACCTGGAGCCGTCTGTATATAAGTCTTCATAGTTTTGGTAAGTGTCCCTATGATGACGGAAGAGTTGTTGGTAAATATGGGCGTCAGTATTTTCTTTCTTATATCCTTTAAAGGGCTGCAAAATAACGATTTGATGGGCATTCCAGGGTGGTATCTCATTTGGAGAATGAGAATAAATGTCGATCTGACTTAGGTGGGTGTCAGCGATGTTCCTACGAGCCCTCAGTCCAAACGGAGGTATACAGGATGGACGGTTTTGGTAAAGACGATCCTGCTGGTTTTCTAAAAGCGCAGCCCTCAAAGGGTGTGCGGCATGAGAAATGATACGGTAATATGTATTAATGGATAGCCCATGGCGAATGTATGTGAGGGATGGTTCATGACAGGTGATGTACAAACTCTGTATAGGGGAGGTCCTAAAAGCTCCTGAACAAATACGTAGTGCAGAGTGATGCACCGTGTCAAGTTTTCTTAAAATAGATTTGCTGGCAGACTCATAAGCACAGCACCCATAGTCCATTTTCGAGCGAATGACGGCTCGATAGATGCGTAAAAGGGCATCACGGTCAGCTCCCCAAGAAGTATTTGTAAGGACTTTTAAGATGTTTAAATTCTTTTCGCATTTGTTGCGGATGTATGAAATATGTGTAGCAAAAGTTAGTTTCTTGTCAAAATGGATACCTAAAAATTTAGTAGAGTCTTTAACTTCAATTTTTGTGCGACCAAGATACAGGTCAGGGTCCGGATGGATCCCTCGTCTTCGACAGAAGTGTACAGAAACAGTTTTTTCGGCAGAGATGTTGAATCCATTTGTGTTGCACCACTTGAAAATGCGATTAACAGTGTTCTGTAGTTGGCGCTCTACATAGCGCATGTCCTTCCCCTGACAAGAAATCTGGAGGTCATCTACATACAGGCTACCGTGGACTGTTGCAGGGACTTGTTTAAGGATGTCATTTATTTTTATTGAAAAAAGGGTAACGCTTAGGATGGAGCCCTGAGGTACGCCTTCCTCCTGTATAAAGTTATTGGATAAAGTGTTGTTTATTCGTACTCTAAAGTTCCGAAGGGATAAAAAGTTCTTGATAAAAATGGGAAGGTTGCCACGTAAACCAAAGTTATGTAAGTCACGGAGAATACCGTATCTCCAAGTCCGGTCATAAGCTTTCTCTATGTCAAAGAAAATGGAAACTAAGTGGTTTTTTCTCAAGAAAGCATTTCGAATTTGTGTCTCCAGGTAGAGAATATTGTCTATAGTAGATCTGCCTTTACGGAAGCCACTTTGAAAAGGGTGTAAATGGTTTTCAGTTTCTAAAATATAAACTAGGCGGGCATTAATCATCCTCTCCATTAGTTTGCATAAGCAGCTAGTAAGGGCTATGGGACGGTAGTTATTGGGGTTGGACGGATCTTTTCCAGGTTTGGGAAAAGGAACGACTATGGCATTTCTCCATGAAGAAGGGAATTTATGCTCATTCCAGATTCTGTTGTATAAATGGAGTAGGTTTAGTAATGAGTCATGGGAAAGGTGTTTCAGCATTTCGTAGGTTATGTTATCTGGTCCAGGAGAAGTATTTGAGGATTGTTTTAAACTTTTTAAGAGTTCATTGATTGTAAAATCACTATTGTAGGCGATGTGAGAGGAAGTATTAAAGTGTAGTTTATGCCGTTCAGATTGCTGTTTATAGGGAAGGAAGGTGTTGGAGTAAGAGTAATTGGAGGAGTTTGATGAAAGTGTTTGGCCAATAGTGTTTGCTATTTCTTGCGTATTTGAGATAATGTTGTTATTAAGAGACAAACAGGATACAAAGTGGTTAGTATATATACCAGTGGCTCTTTTTATTTTTGCCCATAGTTCCTTACTAGTTGCAGATGTAGAGATTCTGGAGACGTAGTTTATCCATGATTCTCTCTGAGAATGACGCCTCACTCTCCGTGCCTGAGCTTTTGCTTTTTTAAAACTTAGGAGATTTGCAGTGGTAGGACACCGCCGAAAGATGCCCCAAGCCCTCTGTTGTTGTTTTTTTGCGAGGGTACATTTTTCATTCCACCACGGTTTTTTATTTTTCCTATCGATCATATGTGATTTTGGGATGCTTGCATTGGCAGCTTCAATAATGATGGAAGTAACGGTTTCGACGACCTTGTCAATATTTCCCTCAATCATATTAGATGATATGTTACAAAGTGAGGTAAAAGTTTGCCAGTCTGCTTTATTGTGAATGTATCTGGGGAAGGTAGATTTTTGAGTGAAATTCTGGTACAGGGGGGAGAGTATAACTGGAAAATGGTCACTATTATGTAAATCACCGGAGACCGAGAAGTCATATAACGGAAGGATTGATGGGGAACAAATAGCAAGATCTATGGCATGGAAAGATTTTGTAGGAGAGTGGAAGTATGTATTATCACCATTATTCATAACGCATAGGGAAAAATCAGCTATTAATTGTTCTATTTGTCGGCCTCTATTGTTTGTGTCTTTGCTGCCCCACAAGGGACTATGAGCATTCATATCTCCAAGAAATATGAAGGGTGGCGGAAGTTGCTGTACGAGGCTATTGAGTGAAATTAGGCTGATGGTTTCATTGGGAGGTAGATAAACACTGCACACGGTGGTGAACTGTTTCAGTTGGATGCGTGCGGCAACAGCTTGGATGCTGGTATTGAGGTTTAGGGCTTGATAAGGATATTGATTGTTTATTAATAAAGCAACACCGCCTGAAGCCCTTTCCCAAAGCTCATAGTCTTTGCGGAGGATGGTGTATTTCTGGATGGTCGGTTGTTTATTGGATTTGAGATATGTTTCTTGCAGTGCAAAGCAGGCGGGATTGTGGTCATAGATAATGGTTTTAAGGTCCTCAATGTTATTCTGAAAACCGTGGCAGTTCCAAGAGAGCAATAATGCCATAATTAAGTGAGGTTATGGTCATCTTGCATCCTCTTGGTAGTAATCCCTGCGGAGATGTCTGGAGGTTTGGTTTCTTCTTGTTCCATCGATTCTTCATCACTGATTTCAGATCCTGATGGGTCTAGTCTTAGAATTGTGTCATCTATTGGTGGTTGTGGAGGTACTTTTTTTGTGCTAAATTTACTGTATTTTGATTTGTAGGAAGCTGTTTTACTGAGCAGCGGTCGTACTTGAGTGGAACTATTGCTTGGTGTCTTTTTCTTGGGAGGATTTTTCTGGGATATGGGGCAAGATTTAGTTTGTTTAGGCGCTGTTTGTTTACTTATTTGGGTGGTGGTAGTACTTGTTGGTGGATCGGTCTGAGTAGCTATTGATTTGGTAGATTTTACGACAGCTGCATAGGAGAGGCCTGGTTTTGGTGTACGAGCTTCTATTATTTTACGAGCTTCTGGGTATGAAAGTCTTTGTGTGGCTCGTATAGATTGGATGTCTTTTTCGAGGATCCACTTTGGGCATGATTTTGAATATGAGGGATGGTCCTGTTGACAGTTTACACATTTTGCTGGTTCACTGCAGGTGTCACTGTCGTGGCCAGATGCACCACAACGGGCACATGCAGGTTTGCCACGACAGGAGGTTTTAGTATGGCCGAACTTTTGACACTGGAAGCAACGGATTGGATTTGGTATATATGGTCTAACGGAACATAATAGATAGCCAGCTTTAATATGGGATGGAATTGTGGGACACTGGAAAGTGAGAATAATATGTTTAGTGGGGATTATTTGGTTATTTCGTCGAATAGTGATTCGACGAACAGCACAGACTGTTTCATCTTTTAGGTTTTCTAATATTTCGGCTTCAGAGCAGTGCAAAAGTTCAGGTTCTGATACGACTCCTCGTGAGATATTTAAGGATGTATGGGGTGTCACTGTAACAGGTTTTAGGCCAAAGTTTTTAATCTTCATTATTTTGGATGCTTGTCTATTGCTTGATACTTCAACTAATAGGTCTCCAGATCGTAATTTTTTAACTTTTTTGACTTCTCCTACATTGTCTGTGATACATTTGTGTATTAAGAATGGTGATGTTTCATTAAAGGTACCTTCAACATAGTGGATGATGAAGAATCGAGCGTTCATATATGAAAGATGTGCATCAGTGTTTTCATTAGGTGTGGACAGTGGATTTAAGGTGTGCGGAACATTGACGTTTGACAAAGAATTTTTCATAGCCATGTTGGGGGATTTGAGATTCGGACCCGACCGCACCACCCACCACGGAGCCCAACAAGGGGGTGTGCAATTGCACACCAGTGCTAATCGGGTCTATACGCGCTCAGTACATCCCTTAGGCAGCGTCCACCCTTAACGACGTGCCCAGTAGATGTCCGATTGCTTGATCCCTAGCAGTTGATCGAAATCAGTACCACCAGCCGATTGATATACAGGGGAACGCTGTATACCTCCCGTTTACCCGAAGCCAAGGCCAAAGCAATGTGTTGAGGTTTCTCCCGTGTCTGTGGAAATTCCGTAATGATGATTTCCTTTACGGGAACACCCCTCAATTACCAGGATCCCCATTTCCGGGGACACGGGTCTCCACGCACGGCCAACACGTGGGTAGTTTTCCGCCAATAGAAGCTGACAGCACAGGGCGACCGCAGCTTCTAAAGGGGGGCCCTCACCTCCACAGAGGAAACTACACTGAGGGGGAAAGGAAGGAGATAGCTAAGAGAAGAGGAGGGTAGGACAAAGAAAAGCGAAAGATCGCTGGGGCCCCGGGATTGCGACACCCGTAAAAACCTAAAGTAGGTTTTTCCCCTGAGGGGACATTGAATAAAAGATTTTGGTACGTCTAAGAAATGCAAACAAATTTCGATGGGGGGTTTCACCCAAAATATCGTCCAGTTTGGGATGAGAACAGTTAAAAAGTATTTGGTAAAAACTATTAAAAGCAGAGCAAGAGGTTAAAAGATGATGTATGCTAAGATGAGTATGACAATGTGGGCATTCAGGAGGGGGTTCACCCAAAAGGAGGTACTTATGAGTTAGCCTCGTGTGGCCAATCCGAAGACGAGTGAGAGTGACGTCGTGCTTGCGGTACGGTTGAATGGACCAGTGGGTGAGAGCTGGCCGGATAGAGTGAAGTTTGTTTTGGGTTTCACAGTCCCATATGTCATTCCAAGTGCCTTTTGTTAGGGAAGAGATGCCAGACTTTATGTCAGTATAGGGCAGATCACGGTTATATGGGATGGTAGAATGCCTTGCCAAAGAATCAGCTTTTTCGTTTCCGGGAATCCCAATATGACTAGGTACCCAGCAGTAGAGGATGTTGTATCCACGGTTCATGAGTCTCTTGTGCATGCATAGGACTTTTAAAATATAACTATGAGTGAGGGAGCCAGATTTCAGATTCTCTAATACACTTAATGAGTCAGAGTAGATGATGAAATGTTTGATATTTGTTCTCGAGATGTAAAGAAGGCTTTCATAAATAGCTATTAATTCGCCTGTAAATATGGAGCAAAATGAAGGTAGGGTGTAGCTGTAAGAATGATTTCGATGTACATAAGCAAAGCCAACGTGATTAAGAGATTTTGAGCCGTCAGTATATAGTTCGTCGAAGTTTCTATATTTGCTTTTATGGTCTAGAAATAACTGTTGGTATATTATGGGGTCAGTGTTTGGTTTTGTGAAGCCTTCGAATGGTTGTAGGTAGGAAATCTGCAAGTTAGTCCATGGTGGCACTTCATGAAATGAACAAGTAGATGCATTAACATCCTCCAATTGGGTACCGACTACACTCTTACGGATTCTAAGTCCGAAGGGGGGAGTGCGGGAAGGGCGATTTTCATAAAACTGGTCCAATTGGGTGTCTATTAGAGAATCCTTTAAGGGATGTGAAGAATGAGAAAGGATGCGATAATAGGTATTTAATGATAATTTTTGACGTATGAGAGTGAGAGGTGGTTCATGACAGATGACGTAAAGGCTATGTACAGGCGATGTCCTAAAAGCTCCAGAGCATATGCGTAGTGCAGTATGATGCACAGTGTCAAGTTTTTTTAGTGCTGATTTAGAAGCCGATCCATAAACGCAGCTTGCATAGTCAATTTTGGATCGGATGACGGCACGGTAGATCCGCAAGAGCGCATCACGGTCAGCCCCCCAAGAGGTATTGGTTAAAACCTTTAAAATGTTAAGTTTTTTCTCGCATTTATTGCGGATGTCTGAGATGTGTTTAGCAAATGTAAGTTTCTTGTCAAAATTTAAACCTAAAAATTTGATAGAATCCTTGACAGCAATATTAGTATGGTCCAGATAAAGTTCCGGATCTGGGTGGATCCCGCGCTTCCGGCAAAAATGGGTACAAACTGTTTTTTCTGCTGATATTTTAAACCCATTTCTGTCACACCACTTTAAGATGCGGTTGATGGCATTCTGAAGCTGGCGTTCTATCAGGCGCATGTCCTTTCCCTGACAGGAGATTTGCAGGTCGTCTACATAAAGACTACCGTAAACAGTCGAGGGCAGTTGTTTCAGGATGTTGTTAATTTTTATTGAGAAGAGGGTGACACTGAGTACGGAGCCCTGTGGAACACCCTCCTCTTGAACAAAGTTATTAGATAGCATGCCATTAATCCGGACCCGGAAATTTCGGAGTGACAGAAAGTTTTTTATAAAAGTGGGTAGGTTGCCTCGAAGTCCTATATTATGAAGATCCAAGAGGATCCCGTACCTCCACGTTCGGTCATATGCCTTTTCAATATCAAAAAACACAGAGACTAAGTGGTTCTTCCGTAAGAAGGCATTACGAATTTGGGTCTCTAATTTTAATATGTTATCTATGGTGGATCTACCCTTCCGGAAGCCACTCTGGAAGGGATGTATATGGTCCCCCGTTTCTAAAATGTAAACAAGCCGGGTATTGATAATTTTCTCCATTAATTTACATAAGCAACTAGTAAGGGCTATGGGTCGGTAGTTATTAGAGTTAGATGTATCTTTTCCTGGTTTAGGAAAGGGAATGACTATTGCATTTCTCCAAGAGGTGGGAAAGGTTTGTTCGTTCCATATTCTATTGTACAATTTCAAAAGGTTGAGTAAAGATGCATGGGATAAGTGTTTCAGCATTTCATAAGTAATACCATCGGGACCTGGGGATGTGTTTGAGGACTGTTTTAAGTGGTTGGTGACTTCATGGATGGTAAGGTCGCTATTGTATGTGAAGTGTGAGGAGGTTTTGAAATTTATTTTTTGTCGTTCTGCTTCTTGTTTATATGAAAGGAAAGAATTTGAGTAGGAGGTACTGCATGAGATGGAAGAGAGAGATTCACCAATACTATTTGCAATTTCTTTTGTTTCGGATATAATGCTGTTATTTATGGATAGACAGGAAATAGACTGATTAGTATAAATACCCATGGCTCTTTTTGTTTTTGTCCATAGTTCCTTACTAGAAGTAGAGGCTGTAATGCTGGAGATATATTTGATCCAGGATTCTCTTTGACACTGACGCCGGACTCTACGTGCATAAGCTTTAGCTTGCTTAAAGTGGGTGAGATTTTCGGTGGTGGGGAACCGCCGAAAATTGCTCCAGGCTTTCTGCTGCTTCTTTTTAGCAAGGGTGCATTGTTCATTCCACCACGGTTTTTTATTGCGTCGAGGTCTGATGCCTGATTTAGGAATGCTGGCATCAGCAGCTTGGATGATAATTGAAGTAACGTTTTGTACAACCTCGTCTATGGGGCCTTCAACAACATGAGAGGTGATGGCAGACAGGGAAGTGAAGGTGAACCAATCTGCCTTATCATGAATGTATCTAGGTACTGAAGTATGTTGGGGATTGTGGTACAGAGGTGACAGAAGAATCGGAAAATGATCGCTGTTGTGGAGATCGCTGGATACAGAAAAATTATATGTTGGGAGAAGTGATGGAGAACAGATAGCAAGGTCTATTGCATGGAAAGTTTTAGTTGGATAGTGAAAATATGTATTGTCACCATTATTCATGCAGCAAAGGGAGAAGTCAGTGAGAAGTTGTTCGATTTGAAGGCCTCTATTGTTGGTGTCCTTGCTATCCCACAAGGGACTATGAGCATTCATGTCACCAAGGAGGATGAAAGGTGGAGGAAGTTGCTGAATGAGACTATTGAGGGATGTTTGGCTTATGGCTTCACTAGGAGGGAGGTATATACTGCAGACAGTTGTGAGTTGTTTTAATTGAATACGCATGGCAACTGCTTGGAGATTAGTGTTAAGATTGACCATAGTGTGAGGATAGCTATTGTTGATTAATAGGGCAACTCCACCTGTGGCCCTATCATTGAGCTCATTGTCCTTGCGAAGGACAGTGTAATTACGGATTTTAGTAGGTCTATTGGTTTTGAGAAAAGTTTCCTGAAGGGCGAGGCAAGCGGGGTTATGATCATAAATCAGTATTTTGAGGTCGTCGTTTTTATTAAGGAAACCGTGGCAGTTCCAGGATAGCAGCAGAGCCATTATCATGTTGTGTTGGGGATGATGCTCATCTTGCTCCGAGTCCCCGTAGGCTTGAGAGGAGTGCTAGGGATGTCGTCATCATCCATGGGAAGATCTGACATTTCTGAGTCAGAAGGGTCCAAATGTAGGATACTGTCATCTATAGGGCGTTGTGGAGGAACATGTTTTATTTTGGGTTTGTTATATTTAGTTCTGTAGACAGAAGACTTTTTTATTTGTGGTCGGGTTGAGTTAACATTTTGAGAATTTTTCTTCAATGTATTTTTTTGTGAAGCTGTGGAGGATTTATTTTGATTAGAAGTTGATTGTTTAGATATTTGTGCTGTTGCAGAAGGAAAGGAGACAGGTACAGATTTTGGTGGTTCGGTTTGGGTTGCTATTGTTTTGGTTGATTTTGTTGCAGCTGCATAAGATAAACCAGGTTTAGGTGTCCGGCTTTCTATTAACTTACGGGCTTCGGGATATGAGATTCTTTGAGAGGCACGTAGGGACTGGATTTCTTTTTCAAACGCCCATTTCGGGCAAGATCTGGAGTATGAAGGATGTTCCTCTTTACAATTTACACATTTAGGAGATGCAGAGCAGGACTCACTGTCGTGGCCAGAAGCACCACAACGCGCACAGGCAGGTGACCCACGACAGGAGGTTTTAGTATGGCCGAACTTTTGGCACTGGAAGCAACGGATGGGATTTGGTATATATGGTCTGACAGGACATAATAGGTAGCCGGCTTTAATATGAGATGGAATAGTGGGAGACTGAAAAGTTAGGATAATATGTTTAGTATTGATTATTTGATTATTGCGCCGAATACTGATTCGACGCACAGCGCATACTTTTTCATCTGTTAGGTTTTCAAGTATTTCAGCTTCAGAGCAGTGCAAAAGGTCGGGTTCTGATACGACTCCTCGGGAGATGTTTAGGGAGGTATGAGGTGTCACTGTAACTGTTTTTAGGCCAAGGTTTTTTATTTTCATTATTTTGCAAGCTTGTCTATTGTTGGATACTTCTACTAATAGGTCTCCAGATCTTAATTTTTTAACTTTTTTGACTTCTCCTACATTGTCAGTGATACATTTGTGAATTAAAAATGGCGATGTTTCATTAAGTTTACCTTCAGCAGAGTGGATAAGGAAGAATCGGGCATTCATGTGTGCAAATTGTGTATCGGTGTGTTCATTAGCGGTTGACAGCGGAACGTTGACGATTGATGAAGAATTTTTCATATCCATGTTGGGGAAAATTGAGATTCGGACCCGACCGCACCACCCACCACGGAGCCCAACAAGGGGATGTGCAATTGCACACCAGTGCTAGTCGGGTCTATACGCTCACAGTACATCCCGTAGGCAGCATCCACCCTTAACGACGTGCCCAGTAGATGTCCGATTGCTTGATCCCTAGCAGTTGATCGAAATCAGTACCACCAGCCGATTGATACACAGGGGAACGCTGTGTACCTCCCGTTTACCCGAAGCCGAGGCCAAAGCAATGTGTTGGAGAAAAGCCCCTCAATTACCAGGATCCCCATTTCCGGGGACACGGGTCTCCACGCACGGCAAACACGTGGGTAATTTTCCGCCAACAGAAGCTGACGGCACAGGGCGGCCGCAGCTTCTAAAGGGGGGCCCTCACCTCCACAGAGGAAACTACACTGAGGGGGAAAAGGAAGGGGATAGCTAAGAGGAGAGGAGGGTAGAACAAAGAAAAGCGAAAGATCGCTGGGGCCCCGGGATTGCGACACCCGTAAAGACCTAAAGTAGGTCTTCCCCCTGAGGGTACCATAGTGTGAGGATAGCTATTGTTGATTAATAGGGCAACTCCACCTGTGGCCCTATCATTGAGCTCATTGTCCTTGCGAAGGACAGTGTAATTACGGATTTTAGTAGGTCTATTGGTTTTGAGAAAAGTTTCCTGAAGGGCGAGGCAAGCGGGGTTATGATCATAAATCAGTATTTTGAGGTCGTCGTTTTTATTAAGGAAACCGTGGCAGTTCCAGGATAGCAGCAGAGCCATTATCATGTTGTGTTGGGGATGATGCTCATCTTGCTCCGAGTCCCCGTAGGCTTGAGAGGTTGGTTGGTTGGTTGGTTGGTGTTTAATGGCACAAGGTCCAGAGAGGACATACTGCGCCAGACTATGTGTATATAGGGTAGAATAGAGTTTTCAAGAAAAAAGGTGTTGCATAAAACAGGTAAAGCTAAAAACCATCAGTTCTAAAACGAAGCAAAAGCAGAAAGGTAAAAAGTAGATAAAAATAAGTCAGGGACATCTGGATGGGGGCTCCCATCCAGATACCAGTCAGACAAAAGTGTACATTTCATACAGAATGAAAAATGTTTGTGCGACGGAGAAAGGCAAACAAGTTACGGTGTGGGGTTTCACCCAATATGTCGTCAAGTTTGGGATAAGAGCAGTTAAAAAGTTTTTTGTAAAAATCATTAAAAGCAGTGCATGAGGTTAAAAGATGACGAATGGTGAGATAAGTATGACAATGGGGGCACTCCGGAGCTGGTTCACCCAGGAGTAAGTGCTTATGGGTAAGCCTGGTGTGGCCTATGCGGAGACGTGTCAAAATGACATCTAGTCTTCGATAGGGGTGCGGTGACCAATATGCCAGAGCTGGGTGAATAGAATGAAGTTTGTTTCCGGTTTGATTGCCCCAATTATCCGTCCAGATGCCTTTTACTATGCGACAGATGCAAGACTTGATGTCGCTATAGGGTAGATTGCCTATGTATGGGCGAGTTGCATGTCTGGCAAGTGTGTCTGCCTTCTCGTTCCCAGCGATCCCCATATGGCTCGGTACCCAACAGAGGAGGATGTTGTACCCACGGTTTATAAGTTGTTCATGCCTCTGTAAAACACTGATGACATAGGAATGTGTTAATGAGCCGGATTTCAGATTTTCAAGGACACTAAGAGAGTCTGAGTATATGATAAATTTCTTTGTATTCATTCTGGAGATATACAGGAGGCTTTCATATATGGCAAGTAATTCGGCAGTAAAGATGGAGCAAAAATGAGGTAGAGTATAGCTACAGGTATGATTTTGAGCCACGAAGGCAAAACCGACGTGATTTCCACTTTTGGATCCATCGGTGTATAGTTTTTCATATTGTTCATATTTGTTGTTGTGGTCAGAGAACAACTGTTGGTAGATTTGAGGATCTGTACCCTGTTTTGCAAAGCCCTTGAAAGGTTGTAGGTAAGATATCTGCAAAATGTTCCATGGTGGGATATCATGAAAAAAGCATGCAGAGACATTTACATCCTCCAGTTGGTTACCGACAAGACTCCTACGAATCCTTAGTCCAAAGGGAGGAGTACATATGGGGCGATTCGCATAAAAGCGGTCTAGATGAGTATCGATGAAAGAGTCCTTTAATGGATGTGAGGGATGAGAAAGAATACGAAAGTATGTGTTTAATGATAGCTGATGACGGGTGAGGGTGAGAGATGGCTCGTGGCAAGTGACGTAAAGACTATGTACAGGTGAAGTTCTAAAAGCACCAGAGCAAATGCGTAGTGCAGTATGATGCACAGTGTCAAGTTTTTTTAATACTGATCTAGAGGCCGATCCATAAATACCGCATGCGTAGTCCATTTTGGAGCGGATGACGGCACGGTAGATACGCAGGAGAGCGTTGCGGTCTGCTCCCCAAGAGGTGTTAGTTAAAACCTTTAACAAGTTAAGTTTTTTCTCGCATTTACTGCGGATGTCAGAAACATGTTTGGCAAAAGTAAGTTTTCTGTCAAGAGTTATTCCTAAAAATTTAACAGAATCCTTGAGAACAATATTACTGTGACCCAGGTGAAGTTCTGGATCCGGATGTATCCCACGCTTCCGGCAAAAATGGGTACAGATTGTTTTTTCAGCAGAAATGGTAAAGCCATTTGTGTTACACCATTTTAGGATACGGTTAATCGAATTTTGAAGCTGCCGTTCGATGAGGCGCATATCTTTACCCTGGCAGGAGATTTGAAGATCATCTACATATAGGCTACCATTGACGGTTGGAGGCAATTGGTTAAGAATATTATTGATTTTTATAGAGAAGAGGGTGACACTAAGGACGGAGCCCTGTGGAACACCCTCTTCTTGTGTGAAATTATCAGACAGAGTGTTGTTGACCCGGACACGGAAGTTTCTGAGTGATAAAAAGTTTTTTATGAAAATTGGTAGGTTGCCTCGAAGGCCTATATTATAGAGGTCTTGAGGATACCGTATCTCCACGTTCGGTCATATGCCTTTTCGATGTCGAAGAAAACTGATACTAAGTGATTCTTCCTCAAGGAAGGCATTTCGAATTTGCGTCTCTAAGTTTAAAATATTGTCAATTGTGGACCTGCCTTTGCGAAAGCCACTCTGAAAGGGATGTATATGGTCCTCAGTTTCTAGAATGTAAACAAGGCGGGCATTAACCATTTTCTCCATTAATTTGCAAAGGCAACTAGTAAGAGCTATGGGACGGTAGTTTCTAGGGTTAGAGGTATCTTTGCCAGGTTTTGGAAAGGGATGACATATGGCATTGCTCCAGGGGAGGGAAAGGTTTGTTCATTCCAGATTCTATTGTATAGTTGCAAGAAGCTGATCTGGGAGTTGTGGGAAAGGTGTTTCAGCATCTCTAAGGTTATTCTGTCAGGGCCAGGAGAGGTATTTGAAGATTGTCTTACGGCTTTATTTAATTCTTCGATGGTAAATGCACTATTGTAAGGCAAATGGAGTGAGGTTTTAAATTTCATATTTTGCTGTTCGAAATGTTCTTTATGTCGAAGAAAGGTATTTGAGAAGGAAGTACTGCTGGAGATAGACGCAAGTGTTTGACCAATAGCATTTGCTATATCTTTTGTGTCAGAAATTATACTGTTATTGATAGACAGGCAGGATATTAGAGTGGTTGTTATAGATTCCCATGGCTCTTTTAGCTTTCGTCCATAGCTCTTTACTAGAAGTTGAGATGGAGATGCTGGAGACATATTGCTATCCATGACTCTTTTTGGATTGCCGCCTAATTTTCCGTGCATTGGCTTTTGCTTTTTTGAAAGTGATGAGATTTTCGGTTGTGGGGTACCGCCGGAAGTGGCTCCATGCTTTCTTCTGTTGCTTCTTTGCAAGATTGCATTTGTCGTTCCACCACGGTTTTTTATTCTTACGGAGATTGTTGCAGGACATTGGGATGCTGACATCTGCAGCTTTAAGGATGATACGAGTGATATTACAAACGGCCTCATCAATATTGCCTTCAGTTACAGTAGAGGAAATAATAGACAATGAAGTGAACTTTTGCCAGTCGGCCCTTTCATGGATATAGTGAGGGATGGTATAGTTTGGAACAGAATTTTTATACCAAGGTGTCAGGAAAATCGGGAAATGATCACTATTATGTAGGTCAGGTGAGACAGAGAAGTTATACAAGGGAAGGATAGATGGAGAGCAGATTGCAAGGTCTATGGCATGAAAGGATTTAGTCGGATAGTGGAAGTAAGTATTATCACCGTTATTCATACTACATAGGGAGAAATCTGTTAGGAGTTGTTCAATTTGCTGTCCTCTATTGTTGATGTTTTTGCTACCCCACAAGGGGCTATGAGCATTCATGTCCCCTAAGAGGATGAAAGGTGGAGGAAGTTGTTGGATAAGATTATTGAGTGAGATCGTGCAGATGGTTTCATTAGGTGGTAGATAAATGCTGCAGATTGTAGTGAGCTGATTAAAGTGGATACGTGCAGCTACTGCTTGGAGATTGCTATTAAGGTTAACTGTTTGAGAGGGATAGTTATTGTTAATTAGTAGGGCAACTCCACCGGAGGCCCTTTCGCTACACTCGTAATCTTTCCGAATAATAGTATAATTGCGTATGGTAGTTTTTATTTTAGTTTTGAGGTAAGTTTCCTGTAGGGCAAGGCAGGCAGGATTATGGTTGTAAATAAGTGATTTGAGGTCGTCGGTTTTACTTATGAAGCCGTGGCAGTTCCAAGAAAGCAACAGGGCCATAATCAGGTGGTATTAGGGATGATGGACAATTTACTCTTAGTCCCTGAAGGTTGAAGTAAGGTACTGGGAACAACATCATCATCCATCACATTGTCTGATATATCAGAGTCGGAGGGTGCCAAATTTAGGATTGAGTCATCAATGGATCGTTGAGGAAGGATGCGTTTACTTCTAGATTTGTTGTATTTTGCTTTATAAGCAGCAGTTTTTTTAATTTGTGGTCTATTATGTGTAGAGTTATTGCTTTGAGGTTTTTTTTTGGAAGAGCTTTTTTGAGACACTATGGAAGAATTATGTTGTGTTGTAGTTGTATGTTTAGCAATGGTAGTGGAACGAGATGGAGAGACTGGTAGAATTTTTGGTGGGTCGGTTTGGGTAGCTATTGATTTAACAGATTTGGTTGCTGCAGAATAAGACATACCGGGTTTGGGTGTACGTGAGTTAATTATTTTACGGGCTTCTGGGTAAGGCAATCCTTGTGTGGCACGCAAGGACTGAATTTCTTTTTCATAAGACCATTTAGGACAGGAACGTGAATAGGATGGATGATCTTGTTGACAGTTAACACATTTTGGTGGATTAGAGCAGGTGTCACTTTCGTGGCCAGGAGTCCCACAACGGGCGCAAGTTGGGGAACCATGGCAGGAGGTTTTGGTATGGCCAAACCTTTGGCACTGAAAGCAACGGGTAGGATTTGGTATATAAGGTCTAACAGCACATGAAAGATAGCCAGCTTTGATATGAGAGGGGAGTTTAGGAGACTGGAAAGTCAGTATGATGTGTTTTGTGTTCAGTATTTGGTTATTGCGGCGGATGGTGATTCTTCTAACTGCGCAGACATTTTGAGATTGAAGATTTTCTAGAATTTCAGCTTCAGAACAATGTATTAGATCTGGCTCAGATATTACGCCTTTTGATGTATTGAGGGTACTATGAGGTGATACTGTGACAGATTTTGGACCCAGATTTTTTAATTGCATGATGCTGTGAGCTTGTTTCTTATTAGCTACTTCCACTAAGAGGTCTCCAGATCTTATTTTTTTTATTTTGACAACTTCTCCAACATTAGCTATTATGCACTTGTGTATAAGAAACGGGGATGTTTGGCCTAAGTTTCCTTCCTCACATTTAACAAGAAAAAATTTTGCATTAACACCTCCTGGAGAAGGAGGCTTCGGATCAATGACGTGTGACAATGAAAGTGTCGAATCCATATTGGGGAATGGGGGTTCGGACCCGACCGCACCACCCACCACGGAGCCCAACAAGGGGATGCACTTAAGTGCACCAGTGCTAGTCGGGTCTATACGCGCACAGTACATCCCTTAGGCAGCGTCCACCCTTAACGACGTGCCCAGTAGATGACCGTTTGCTTGATCCCTAGCAGTTGACCGAAATCAGTACCACCAGCCGGTTGATACACAGGGGAACGCTGTGCACCTCCCGTTTACCCGAAGCCGAGGCCAAAGCAATGTGTTGGAGAAAAAAACCCCTCAATTACCAGGATCCCCATTTCCGGGGACACGGGTCTCCACGCACGGCAAACACGTGGGCAGTTTACCCGCCAACAGAAGCTGACGGTACAGAGCGACCACAGCTTCTGAAGGGGGGCCCTCACTTCAAGAGAAGAAACCACATCGAGGGAGAAGGGGAAGGAGACAGCAGAAGGAGAGAGGAGGGTAAAAAACCAGAGGAGCAAAGGATCGCTGGGGCCCCGGGATTGCGACACCCGTGAAAACCTAAAGAAGGTTTTCCCCCTGAGGGGCATAGATGGCTAGGAGTTCGGCTGTAAAAACAGAACAAAAAAGTGGTAAAGTATAGCTGCAAGCATGATTACGAGTTATAAATGCAAAACCGACGTGATTGGGAGATTTTGAGCCATCTGTATAGAGGTCTTCGTAGTTTTGATATTTGTGTTTGTGGTCCAGTAATAACTGTTGATATACTTTAGGGTCAGTGTTTGGTTTAGTAAAGCCTTCAAAAGGTTGTAGAGATCTGCAACACAGTCCATGGTGGTATTTTATGAAAAAAGCATGTGGTTACATGTGCATCCTCCAGTTGGGTACCGGCGAGACTCCTACGGATCCTGAGTCCAAAAGGGGGAGTACAGGAAGGACGGTTGTCATAAAGGCGGTCCAGACGAGTGTCCAATAATGAATTCTTCAAGGGATGTGAGGGATAAGATAGGATGCGAAAATATGTATTGAAAGATAGTTTTTGACGTGTGAGGGTGAGTGAAGGTTCACAACAGGTGATATAAAGATTTTGTACGGGTGATGTCCTAAAAGCACCGCAGCAGATGCGTAGTGCAGTATGATGCACTGTGTCTAGTTTTTTTAGCACTGATTGACAGGCCGATCCATAGCCACAGAAGCGTAGTCCATTTTGGAACGGATGATGGCTCGGTAGATCCGCAGGAGAGCATCCCGTTCTCCCCCCCAAGAGGTATTGGTTAAAACCTTAAATGTTGAGTTTTTTTTTCGGATTTTCTACGAATGTCAGAAATATGATTAGCAAAAGTAAGTTTTTTGTCAAAAGTTAGGCCTAAAAATTTAACAGAGTCCTTGATAATGATTTTAGTGTGATTGAGGTAAAGTTCTGGGTCCGGGTGAAATCCCACGCTTCCGGCAGAAGTGAGTGCAAATTGTTTTTTCTACAGAAATATTATATCCGTTGGTATTGCACCATTTTTGGATGTGATTGATAGTGGTCTGAAGCTGCCGTTCTATGTAACGCATGTCTTGCCCCTGACAGGAGATCTGTAGATCATCAACATATAGGCTACCGTGTACTGTCGGAGAGAGCTGGTTAAGGATATTGCTGATTTTTATAGAAAATAGGGTGACGTGAAGGACAGAGCCTTGTGGTACACCCTCTTCTTGTATAAAGTTATCAGAAAGGGTGTCTTTGATGCGTACTTTGAAGTTCCGGAGTGATAGAAAATTTTTGATAAATATAGGTAGGTTTCCACGGCAGCCCATATTGAAGAGATCACGCAGTATGCCATATCTCCAGGTGTGGTCATAGGCTTTTTCAATATCAAAAAATATTGACACAAGATGGTTTTTTCTTAAGAATGCGTTACGGATTTGAGTTTCTAAATGTAAAATGTTATCTATGGTGCTTCTGCCTTTGCGGAATCCACTCTGGAAAGGGTGTATATGGCCTTCAGTTTCTAAAACGTATACTAGACGCGTATTAATCATTCGCTCCAGTAGTTTGCACAGACAACTAGTTAGGGCTATGGGACGATAGTTATTGGGATTAGTGGTGTCTTTTCCAGGTTTAGTTAAGGGAATGATCATTGCATTTCTCCACTCTAAGGGAAACGCATGCTCATTCCATATTCTATTGTATAGCTGTAAAAGACTAATTAAGGAATCATGGGAGAGGTGTTTAAGCATATCATTAGTGATGCCATCAGGGCCAGGAGATGTGTTTGATGACTGTCTTAAACTTTTGCATAGTTCATTCATAGTGAAAGTACTATTGTAGGAGAAGTTATAGGAGGTTTCAAAGTTAAGTTTATAGCGTTCGGATTGTTTCTTGTATGGAAGAAAGTTGCTAGAATAGGAGGTACTGCAGGATGTGAAGGCTAGAGATTGACCAATGGTATTTGCTATTCTTTTTGTATCTGAAATGATTTCATTATTGATAGTTAGACAGGATATGGAGTGATTACTATAGATGCCCATGATTCTTTTGGTTTTGTCCCATAGTTCTTTACTGAAGGTTGAAGGGGTATTGAATCCAGGAGTCTCTCTGAGAACGTCTCCTTATTTTGTATGCATTTGCACGAGCTTTTTTAAAGATGATTAGGTTTTCAGTGGTGGGGTATCGCCGAAAATTACCCCACGCTTTCTTCTGCTGATTTTTAGCGAGGGTGCAAGCCTCGTTCCACCACGGTTTTTTTATTCTATGGTTGCTTTTAACAGATTTCGGAATGCTCGTGTCAGCTGCGTTTATGATAATAGAGGTGATATTTTAATGGCCTCGTCTATGTTGCCTTCAATATTATTTGGCAATATGGTAGATAGCAAAGTAAAGGTCTGCCAGTCTGCTTTATCATGAATGTATCTGGGTATGTTAGTGGTTTTGTTTAGGTTCTGATATAAGGGTGAAAGAATGATCGGAAAGTGATTGCTGTTATGCAAATCGCCAGAAACAGAGAAATTATATAAGGGGAGGATTGAAGGGGAACAGATGGCAAGGTCGATGGCATGAAAGGATTTAGTTGGATGATGGAAGTAAGTATTGTCGCCGTTATTCTTAATACATAGGGAGAAATCAGTTGTTATTTGTTCTATTTGTTCACCTCTAGTATTGGTATCTTTGCTGCCCCATAATGGACTATGCCCATTTATGTCACCAAGGAGTATAAATGGTGTTGGAAGTTGATGAATAAGATAACTGAGCGATGTTGAGATTCGGACCCGACCGCACCACCCACCACGGAGCCCAACAAGGGGGTGTGCAATTGCACATCAGTGCTAATCGGGTCTATACGCGCTCAGTACATCCCTTAGGCAGCGTCCACCCTTAACGATATGCCCAGTAGATGACCGATTGCTTGATCCCTAGCAGTTGATCGAAATCAGTATTACCAGTCGATTGATATACAGGGGAACGCTGTATACCTCCCGTTTACCCAAAGCAATGTGTTGAGGTTTCTCCCGTGTCTGTGGAAATTCCGTAATGATGATTTCCTTTACGGGAACACCCCTCAATTACCAGGATCCCCATTTCCGGGGACAGGGGTCTTCACGCACGGCCAACACGTGTGTAGTTTTCCGCCAATAGAAGCTGACAGCACAGGGCGACCGCAGCTTCTAAACGGGGGCCCTCACCTCCACAGAGGAAACTACATTGAGGGGGAAAAGGAAGGAGATAGCTAAGAGAAGAGGAGGGTAGGAGAAAGAAAAGCGAAAGATCGCTGAGGCCCCGGGATTGCGACACCCGTAAAAACCTAAAGTAGGTTTTTCCCCTGAGGGGTCCCCAACCTTAGAATCAGAAGCTTAAAGTAGATTTTCAGTACCAGTATAAAACATTAAAATATATCATGTATATTTTTAATGCTGGGTGATAAGAGTACTATAAAATTAATTTATTATTAACCTATTTGTTTATTTATAATAAACAAGGGAAATCTTGTCCCACAAGTTTGGTGTCACTACTGTCCCCCACTATAAAAATCCATCAACTTTCCACCAGGGGATATGTGCTGACTCTAGTGGAAGAATGAAATGGTGGACGAGTCATTTGTATGAACTTCACTGTTTACTCTGCAGCTGAAAGAAAGGATATTTTCAAGCATCATTTTAGTTTTTTGCATGTAAAGCTGTGAAAAGGTAAGAATATTTTTATTAGCCAACACTACTGTATGTTTTTTTTAACTTTTATTTTACATTTAACAAACCTCCTAAAGCCTTTAAGCCCATTACTGTCCCTTTAAAATGCTTTGTATTGGGTTAGGTTGGTTGGTTGGTTAGTTGGTGCTTAATGGCACAAGGTCCAGAAAGGACATACTGCGCCAGACTATGTGTATAAGTGTAACAAGAGTGTTTACAGGTATAAAGGTGCTGCTTAAAACAGGTAAAATTAAAAACCAGGAGGTCTAAAAACGATAAAAGCATGCTGTATAAAGGTTAAAAAGTACCTTAAAATAATATAAGGACATCTGGATGGGGGCCCCATCCAGAAACCAGTCTGACAAAAGTGCTCGCTTCACAAGAGTAAAAAATCTGATGTGTCCAACACATGACTTCCTTGCACGTCTATTAATTCAAAAATGTTTTTTACGCACTTTCTCTAAACATATTTGTTTGAAAGAGATAAAATATCAATAATAGTAAGATATAGCGATTTCTAGCCAAATATTTCGATATCGCCAAGTTGAGTTCAATTTGAAAGATTTCCTTCTGACACTTTATTTGGCGATATTTCACCAAAAGCCGACAAACTTGAGATAGTTTGCGAGATTTTATGGATAGCCAAAGTAGTCATTGACCACCACTGACTTTCAATGAATTGAATGCATCCATACACCTTAATGTATTTAAAGTCATTTGGCTCACCCTGTAAATAAATTCCTAGTCGATTGCTGTCAAAAAAGATATTGAAAAGAGTTAGATATTATAATATAGTTCTAAATACAAAAGTTCAAAATTCTACGGGTTAAAGTTTTAGAGTTATACAAAATACGAAATAATTTTTGGCGCCAAATTTGGCGATATTTCGGCGAAACTCGTCAATGTAGACGACATTTGGCGAGATTTTAAGCATGGACCAACAATGACAGATTATCGCCAAATTTGGCGATATTTCGCCAAAACTCGCCAAGAACGATGACAAATGGCGATACTTTGGGCATGGACCAAATGACTGACTATCGCCAAATTTGGCGATATTTCGCCAAAACTCGCCAAGGTTGAGGACAGACGGCGAGTTTTTGGGCATGTACCAAACAATGACTGTCTACAGTTGTATTATATTGAAGATGTCCATAGACATTAAAGTACTAAAATTCTTTTCGGTGGTCCTGTAAATAAACTCTCCAGTAGATTGGAACCAAAAATCGAGATACACAACTAGATGTTACAACATTCTTATATATGAAATTTCATAATTGTTTTTGAGATTTGAGAGTTAAATATGCACACACGTACACCAAAAGTCGCCAAGCTTGGCGACTTTTGGCATAGTTCTTGAGGGAGGCACGTGACCGTGGTCGGACCATTACCTAACTTATGTGGTAGGACGATATTGTGCTTGAAATGGATGAATGCCCGTAAAATTGCCATTGACCGTAATGTATTGGAAATCTTTTGAGTGTTCCTGTAGCAGAACTACAAATGATAAAGACACTTTTTTTAATGGAGAAATTCATTTTCCAACTCTTTACAGCATACATCACTTCTGAGTCGTTTGAAATAGCCCAATACCTCTAAAAAACGCTTTGATGAATTTCGGCCCATAGAGTGTAATGTATTTCGAATCTTTTGGGCGGTTCTGTAGATAAACTATCCAGTCGAATGGAATCGAAAGGGGAGGTGCACAACTAAATGTTACAACTATCCAAAATATGAAGTTTCGACATTCTACGCTTAATAGCTTTTGAGTTAGGCGAGTTTAATGAATTTCGGCCCATAGAGCGTAATGTATTTCGAATGTTTTGGGCAGTCCTGTAGATAAACTATCCAGTCGAATGGAACCAAAAGGAGAGGTGCACAACTAGATGTTACAACTATCCAAAATATGAAGTTTCGACATTCTACGCCTAATAGCTTTTGAGTTAGGCGAGTTTAATGAGTTTCGGCCCATTGAGCGTAATGTATTTCGAATGTTTTGGGCAGTCCTGTAGATAAACTATCCAGTCGAATGGAACCAAAAGGAGAGGTGCACAACTAGATGTTACAACTATCCAAATTATGAAGTTTCGACATTCTACGCCTAATAGCTTTTGAGTTAGGCGAGTTTAATGAATTTCGGCCCATAGAGCGTAATGTATTTCGAATCTTTTGGGCGGTCCTGTACATAAACTATCCATTCGATTGCCACCAAAAGGGGAGGTGCACAACTAGATCATAGAACAATCCTAAATATCAAATCTCAACATTCTACAACCCATAGTTTTTGAGATATGCGAGTTACATACATACGTACGTACGTACGTACGTACGTACAGACGGCATGGAAAAACTGGCCACAGCAGACTCGCCGCTGGTCAAAATGAGTTGCAGACGCGTTAATATGATCGTGCATGCTAGCCTACGATGAGATGCATGGAAAAAATTCTTAAAATTAAATTTAGAGGTAGTCAAAATCGGTTTTTTTGTCGAAATTTGGCCCGCAAAATTTTGCGGGATCACATTACTTCCTTATACTACGTACAAGGAAGTAAAAAGATTGCTACGGCGAAGAAAGGCGAACAAATTACGGTGCGGGGTTTCACCCAAAATATCGTCAAGTTTGGGATGAGAACAGTTAAAAAGTGTTTGGTAAAAAGTAATAAAAGCAGTACATGAGGTTAAAACATGACGAATGGTGAGGTTGGTATGACAATGGGGACACTCCGGGGAAGGTTCTCCCAGGAGTAAGTGCTTATGAGTGAGCCTCGTATGGCCAATGCGGAGACGTGTCAAAATGACATCCAGTCTCCGATAGGGATGGGAAGACCAATGCTTGAGAGCTGGGCGTATAGAATGAAGTTTGTTCCCAGTTTCCCTGTCCCATTTATCAATCCAGGTACCTTCTATGATGTAAGAGATGCTAGACTTAATGTCGTTGTAGGAAAGGTTGCCGCAGTACGGGAGGGTCGCAAGCTTTGCAAGGGTGTCTGCTTTCTCGTTACCAGCAATTCAAGACTGGGTACCCAGCACAGGAGAATACTGTACCCACGGTTTTTAAGCTGTTCATACATACGTAATACTTTAATAATATAGCTATGGGCAAGGGATCCAGATTTCAGATTTTCCAGGACACTGAGAGAGTCGGAATAGTTGGTTGGTTGGTTGGTTTTTAATGGCACAAGGTCCAGAAAGGACATACTGCGCCAGACAAGGAGTTAAAAACATGTCATGATGTATTCGGGTAATAGGTACACAAGACCAAGTAAAAGCTAAAATTCAAAATGTACTAAAGTGTACTAAAATGTAAAAGACTAAAAGGTTAAATGTAGAATTCAAAAGGGTTAAAAGTAGATAAAAAGGTGAGGACATCTGGATGGGGCTCCCATCCAGATACCAGTCAGACAGAAGTGAACACTTTACACTGAATAAAAAATATTGATACGTCTAAGAAAAGCGAATAGATTTCGATGTGGGGTTTCACCCAAAATATCGTCAAGTTTAGGATGAGAGAAGTTAAAAAGTGCTTGGTAAAAACTATTAAAAGCAGTGCATGAGGTTAAAATATGACGAATGGTAAGGTCAGTATGACAATGGGGGCACTCCGGAGCAGGTTCACCTAGCAGTAAGTGTTTATGGGTTAGTCTCGTGTGTCCGACACCAGTAAAAAAAAAAAATTCTATAAACAATAATAGTTTTTTCTCCTATGAAGTAAAAATATGTGAATTTCTATAATATTATGCTTAAAAAGTTGGCAACACCTTTTTATGAGTTTTATACATATTGCTTAGCAGTGTTACTTTTTTTACGTGTTTTCTTATCTTAGAGAGGTACAGGAAGTTCATCTTGTTTTCTAAAAGAAATCAACAGGTATGTATGAAATTTTATTTTTTTTTAATTGAAATTTAGTTTATACTGAAGAGATTAGACCAATACAGAAATCTTAAACTGCAATACTTTTCTTGATAACAATTTTTATAAATTAGTCCTAATATTAATGTAACATCAGTCACGAAATTCCATAAAAGTTTTTATTACTCAAAAAAGATCAGTCCTAAGAATATAAAAATTCATATTCTCTTCCTTTATGAAGATATTTTTAATATTAGTCTCTTAAATATTTAACATTAGTTCAATATATGAATTTTAAACTTATACAAATATGTAACGTCAGTCACATTTCTGTTTTCAATTAGATGGTTGGTTTGTTGGTGTTTATTGGCACAAGGTCCAGAAAGGACATGCTGCGCCAGACGATGAGTTAAAACGATATAAAGATGTTACCAGGGAAAAAGCTATCACAAAACCTAGTAAAAGCTAAAAGGTAAAGACTAAAAAGGTGAAAAGTAAAATTCGATAAGTGTTAAAAGTAGATAAAAGTGGAATAAAGACATCTGGATGGGGGGTCCCCATCCTGATACTAGTCAGACAAAAATAGGTACTTCACACTGAGTAAAAAATATTGGTGCGCCTAAGAAAGGCAAATAGATTCCGATGCGGGGTTTCACCCAAAATATCGTCAAGTTTGGGATGAGAGAAGTTAAAAAGTGCTTGGTAAAAACTATTAAAAGCAGTGCATGAGGTTAAAATATGACGAATGGTGAGGTCAGTATGACAATGGGGGCACTCCGGAGCAGGTTCACCTAGCAGTAAGTGTTTATGGGTTAGTCTCGTGTGTCCGATGCGGAGACGTGTCAGAATGACATCATGCTTGCGATTGGGATGAGAGGGCCAGTGGTTGAGAGATGGGTGTATCTGATACAGTTTATTGTCTATTTCTCTATTCCATTCGCTGATCCAATGGTCTTGTATGAGATAGGATATTCCTGATTTTATATCGCTGTAAGGCAGAGGGCAGGGATAAGGAAGGGTAGCTAGTTTGGCCAGAGAGTCAGCTTCCTCATTGCCCTGTATTCCGGTGTGACTCGGTACCCAGCAGTAAAGGATATCATAGCCATTATCAGTTAGTTGTCTGTGCATATAGCGGACTTTACTAATATAGCTATTTGAAGTAGAGTCAGAGTGGAGGCCTTCCAGAACGCTTAAAGAGTCTGTATAGATTATGAAGCGTTTTTTGTCTGAGGTAGAGATGAACCGGAGGCTTTCATAAACGGCTAAAAGTTCGGCAGTGAATACAGAGCAAAAGGTAGGGAGAGTATAGCTGCATGTGTGAGAACGATCGGTATAGGCAAAGCCAACATGGTTTTCAGACTTTGAACCATCCGTATAGAGATTTTCATACTTATAATACACTGCTGGCCATCGTAAATGCAACACCCTGAAGGAAGCATGCAAATAATATGAAATTTACAACATGCATTAGCTGAGGTGAGATATGCAAATGATTAGAATTTCAGCGCAGACGCACATCAAGCGCGCCTGTGGTGCCACCTCAAAGCGCTATTTAAGGCTTGGAGATTTCGACGGTTTCAAGTACAGCAATTGTGTTTTTCTTGCTTTTTTTTCAAAAAAACGATAAATTATGCCTCGTAGGAAACAACGATCATCTTTTGATCAAGTATCCGAGTTTGACAGAGGAAGGATAGTGGCATACCGAGATTGTGGGTTATCTTTCAGGGAAATCGGTCGTCGTATTGGACGAAACCAAACAACTGTGATGCGGATATGTGATCGTTGGGTGCAGGAGGGTACGACGGACAGACGTGATCGACCGCATCGACCTCAGTGCACCACGTCACGTGATGACAGGCAGATTGTACGCATGGCAGTGACGGACCGCTCAGTCACATCACGAACCATATCACAGCAGATTCAGTCTGTAACGCATCATTCCAGTGTCTGCGCGTACCATTCGACGTCGTTTACAGCAGAATGGTCTGTCCGCAAGACGTCCGTTGCTTTGTCTACCTCTGACGCGGAACCACAGACGTCTCCGCCGCCAATGGTGCGATGAAAGAAGGATGTGGACGACAGAATGGAATGAAATTCTCTTTACTGACGAGTCACGCTTCTGTATGCAACACCACGACGGTCGGATTCGAGTCTGGAGACACCGTGGAGAGAGGATGCTGAACAGCTGCATTATGCACCGTCACACTGGTCCTGCACCGGGTATTATGGTATGGGGCGGTATCGGATATCTCTCTCGCACTCCTCTAGTACGCATTGCCGGTACTTTAACCAGCCAGCGCTACATCTCCGAGGTGTTGGAGCCAGTTGTCCTTTCTTACCTTCAGGGCTTGCCAACAGCCATATTTCAGCAGGATAATGCACGGCCACACGTGGCACGCATTGTCCAAGGGTTCTTCGTCAATCACCAGATTGAATTGCTTCCCTGGCCGGCGCGCTCTCCGGATCTTTCGCCGATAGAAAACATGTGGTCCATGGTTGCTCAACGACTGACCCAGAGTTCATCCCCAGCTGTCACACCAGATCAACTTTGGCAACGTGTGGAAGCTGCTTGGTCTGCTGTACCCCAAGAACACATTCAAAGTCTCTTTGAATCAATGCCGAGGCGTGTGGCAGCTGTGATCTCCAACAACGGCGGCTACTCTGGGTACTGATTTTGGCAGGAACCACGCTTCATAGAATGCTGTAAATTTAATCATTTGTTACTTGGTCAACATGTTATCTACACAATAAATTTTGTTGTGATATCTCTTGTTTTTCTTGGTGTTGCAATTTGGGTGGCCAGCAGTGTATTTGGCTTTGTGGTCGTGGAATAGCTGTTGATATATTAGAGGATCCGTATTCTGTTTTGTGAAACTTTTGAAAGGTTGTAAGTAGTAGACATATGGAGTGTCCCACGGTGAAATTTCAAGATGCGAGCTTGTAGAGACCCTTACATCAGCTAAATGGGTACCCATAAGACTCCGGCGACTTCGGAGTCCAAAAGGAGGGATGCAAGATGGACGATTTTGGTAAAAGCGATCCAGGTGATTATCTAAAAAAGAGGACTTTAAGGGGTGTGAAGGATGAGAAAGTATCCGGAAAAATGTAGTGAGTGAAATCTTATGACGAGTATGAGTGAGGGATGGCTCATGACAGATTATGTAAAGACTCTGGACTGGAGAAGTCCTAAAAGCTCCAGAGCAGATACGTAGTGCGGTATGATGCACAGTGTCAAGTTTTCTTAAAGCTGTCTTGCAGGCTGATCCATAAATGCTGCAAGCGTAATCCATTTTTGAGCGGATAACAGCACGGTATACACGCAACAAGGCATCACGCTCAGCCCCCCAAGAGGTATTGGAAAGCACCTTTAAAATATTCAAGTTCCTTTCGCATTTGCTGCGAAGGTAGGAAATATGTTGAGCGAACGTGAGTTTCTTGTCAAAGAAAACACCTAAAAACTTGGCAGAATCCCGGACTTCTATTTTGGACCGGCCTAAGTAAAGTTCTGGATCTGGATGGATCCCACGCTTCCTGCAAAAGTGGATGGCTACTGTCTTGTTGGCAGAGAATTTAAAGCCGTTAGTGTTACACCAATTTAAAATGCGTTTGATGGTATTTTGAAATTGCCGTTCTAAGAGACGCATGTCCTTGCCCTGGCAAGAGACCTGTAGGTCATCTACATAGAGGCTACCACAAACAGTGGTAGGGAGTTGGTTTAGAATGTCATTAATTTTTATGGAAAAGAGGGTGACACTCAGTACAGAGAGAGTCGGAATAGATTATAAATTTCTTTGTGTTTTTTCTGGAGATGTACAGAAGGCTTTCATAAATGGCTAGTAATTCGGCTGTGAAGACAGAGCAAAACTGAGGGAGAGTGTAGCTGCAAGAATGATTATTATTCACGAAGGCAAAGCCAACGTGATTACCAGTTTTAGAGCCATCTGTGTAGAGGTCTACATAATTTTCATATTTATTTCTATGATCTAAGAACAGCTGTTGGTATATTTTGGGGTCAGTATCCTGTTTGATGAAGCCTTCATAGGGCTGAAGGTATGGGATCCGCATTTCAGTCCAGGGTGGGATTTCATTCAGAGAACAAGAAGAGACTATGACATCCTGCAACTGTGTACCGACTAGGCTCCTACGGATCCGGAGTCCAAAGGGAGGGGTACATGAAGGGCGATGATTGTAAAATCTGTCCAGATGGGTATCTATAAAAGAGTCCTTTAAAGGATGTGAGGAATGAGAGAGTATGCGAAAGTATGTATTCAATGAAAGCTTGTGACGAGTGAGGGTGAGAGGTGGCTCATGACAGGTGATGTAAAGACTATGTACAGGTGAAGTTCTAAAAGCACCGGAGCAAATGCGTAGTGCACTATGATGCACAGTGTCAAGTTTTTTTAATATTGACTTGCATGTTGACCCATACGCAGGAGAGCATCCCGGTCTGACCCCCATGAGTTGTTGGTTAGAACCTTTAAAATGTTAAGTTTTTTCTCACATTTACTGCGGACATCAGAGATATGTTGTGCAAATGTAAGTTTTTTATCAAAAGTCACCCCTAAAAATTTGACAAAGTCCTTGAGACCATGTTAGTATGACCCAGGTAAAGTTCTGGGTCCGGGTGGATCCCACGTTTACGGCAGAAATGTGTACACACTGTTTTTTCGGCAGATATAGTAAAACCGTTGATGTCACACCATTTTAGAATACGATTGATGGCATTTTGAAGCTGCCGTTCTATCAGACGCATGTCTTTCCCCTGGCAGGATATTTGAAGATCATCTACATACAGGCTACCGGTGACTGTTGGAGGTAGTTGATTTAGAATATTATTGATTTTAATACAGAAGAGGGTGACGCTAAGTACGGAGCCCTGGGGAACACCCTCTTCTAGTGAGAAATTGTCAGACAGAGTGTTGTTGATCCTTACACGGAAATTTCTGGGTGATAGAAATTTTTTTATGAAAATTGGATGATTGCCTCGAAAGCCTATATTGTAGAGGTCTTCAAGGATGCCGTATCTCCATGTTCGGTCGTATGTTTTTTCTACGTCGAAGAACACTGACACTAAGTGATTCTTTCTGAGGAAAGCAATACGAATTTGTGTCTCTAAGTTTAAAATATTGTGAATGGTGGACCTGCCTTTGCGGAAGCCACTCTGAAGGGGATGTATATGGTCCCCAGTTTCTAAAATGTAGACAAGGCGAGCATTAACTATTTTTTCCATTAATTTACAAAGACAACTAGTAAGGGCTATGGGACGGTAGTTGCTAGGGTTAGACGTATCTTTTCCAGGTTTCGGAAAGGAATAACAATTGCATTGCTCCAGGCAGAGGGAAAGGTTTGTTCGTTCCAAATCCTATTGTATAGTTTTAACAGGTTTAGTAAAGAGTCATAGGCTAAGTGTTTCAGCATTTCATAAGTAATGCCGTCAGGACCAGGAGAAGTATTGGAGGATTCCCGGAGGTATTTGGTGAGTTCATTGATGGTAAAATTACTATTGTATGGAAAGTTTGAGGAGGTTTTAAATTTAAGTTTTTTTCGTTCAGATTGTTGTTTGTATGAGAAAAAAGGGTTTGAGAAAGAAGTACTGCATGATATAGAAGCAAGAGTTTGACCGATGTTATTAGCTATTTCTTTTGTATCAGATATTATGTTGTTATTGATGGACAGGCAGGATATTGAGGGGTTATTATAGATCCCCATGGCCCTTTTGGTTTTCAACAATAGCTCCTTACTAGTAGTGGTAGATGTTATGCTAGAGACGTATTTCACCCAGGATTGTTTTTGACATTGCCACCTTATTTTCCTGGCATAAGCTTTAGCTTTTTTAAAAAGTATGAGGTTGTCGGTGGTAGGGTACCGCCGAAAAACACTCCAGGCTTTCTGCTGCTGTTTTTTTGCTTGTGTACAGGTTTCATTCCACCACGGTTTTTTATTGCGCCGAGGTGTCGTGCCCGATTTTGGAATATTGGCATCAGCTGCTGTAATAATGACTGAAGTGACTTTATCCACGACCTCTTCAATAGTGCCTTCAAGGATGTTTGAGGTGATTTTGGATAATGCAGTAAAGTTAGCCCAATCTGCCTTATCATAAATATATCTAGGTGTGGTAAGGGTGTTTTTCGGATTGTAGTAAAGTGGAGAGAGAAAAATTGGAAAATGATCGCTGTTATGTAAGTCACTGGAGACTGAAAAGTTATATAGTGGTAGGATAGATGGAGAACAAATAGCAAGATCTATGGCATGAAAGGATTTAGTTGGGTAGTGGAAGTAGGTGTTTTCGCCGTTATTCATAACGCAAAGGGAAAAGTTGGTCAACAGTTGTTCAATTAGTAGGCCTCTATTGTTTGTATCTGTTTTGCCCCCATAAGGGACTATGACCGTTCATATCCCCCAGGAGGATAAAAGGAGGAGGAAGTTGTTGGATAAGGCTATTGAGAGATGTTTGGCTGATGGTTTCAGTAGGAGGGAGATAAGTGCAGCAGATGGTAGTTAGCTGTTTTAATTTGACACGAGCGGCGACTGCTTGTAGGTTGGTATGCAGATTGACTATTATGTGAGGATAGTTATTGTTGATTAAAAGGGCCACACCACCAGAGGCCCTATCTCCGAGTTCGTAGTCTTTCCGAAGTATTGTATAATTGTGGATAGTGGGATATTTATCGGCTTTGAGATGTTTCTTGTAGTGCGAAGCAGGCAGGATTGTGGTCGTAGATAAGGGTTTTAAGGTCGTCACTTTTATTCTGAAAACCGTGGCAGTTCCAAGAAAGCAGCAGAGCCATTATCAAGTGATGTTAGGGATGATTGAGAGCTTGCTTTTAGTCCCCTTAGGTGTAAGTGGGGTGCTTGGGATGTCATCATCATCCATGATATTGTCGGAAATGTCAGAGTCGGTAGGATCTAAATGCAGTATTGAGTCATCAATGGGCTTCTGTGGAAGGATCTTTTTAAGTCTGGACTTAGTGTATTTTGCCTTATAGGCTGCAGTTTTTTTTATTAGAGGTCTATTTTGAGTGGAGTTGTTGCTTTCAGACTTCTTCTTTGATGTGCTTTTTTGTAGAGTTATGGAAGAATTATTTTGGGTAGAGGTTGAGTGTTTAGTTTTAGTAGTGGAAGTAGGTATAGAGATGGGCACAGATTTTGGTTGCTCGGTTTGTATGGCAATTTATTTAACAGATTTGACTACTGCAGCATAAGACTGACCGGGTTTGGGTGTACGGGAGTTCATTACTTTACGGGCTTCTGGATATGACAGTCCTTGTGTGGCACGCAAGGACTGGATTTCTTTTTCGTACGACCATTTCGGGCATGAGCGGGAGTAGGAAGGATGATCCTGTTTGCAGTTCACGCATTTAGGCGGATTAGAGCAGGTGTCACTGTCGTGGCCAGAGATACCACAACGGGCACAGTTTGGGGAACCACGACAGGAAGGTTTGGTATGGCCGAACTTTTGACATTGAAAGCATCGAGTAGGATTCGGTATATATGGTCTAACGGCACATGAGAGGTATCCTGCTTTGATATGGGAAGGAAGTTTAGGTGATTGAAAAGTCAAAATTATATGCTTTGTGTTTAGTGTTTGGTTATTGCGTCGGATAGAGATTCTGCGAACTGCACAAACATTTTGAGATTTAAGATTTTCGAGGATTTCGGCCTTAGAGCAGTGTAATAGGTCAGGTTCAGATATAATGCCTCTTGATGAATTAAGTGTGCTATGGGGTGATACAGTGACAGGGTTTACACCGATAGTTTGTAATTGCATAATGTTGATTGCCTGTGTACTATTGGTTACTTCCACTAAGATGTCTCCTGATCGTATTTTTTTTATTTTAGCGACTTCTCCAAGATTACTAGTTATGCACTTATGTATTAAGAAAGGGGAGGTTTGGCTAAAGTTTCCTTCCTGACGCTTCACAATAAAGAATTTGGCATGACCATCTCCTTGAGTAGGAGACTTCGGAACGTTGACGTGAGACGAAGATAACGTCGAATCCATATTGTGGATTGGAAATTTCGGACCGGACCGCACCACCCACCACGGAGCCCAACAAGGGGATGCACATTCGTGCACCAGTGCTAGTCGGGTCTATACGCGCACAGTACATCCCTTAGGCAGCGTCCACCGTTAACGACGTGCCCAGTAGATGTCCGTTTGCTTGATCCCTAGCAGTTGACCGAAATCAGTACCACCAGCCGGTTGATACACAGGGGAACGCTGTGCACCTCCCGTTTACCCGAAGCCGAGGCCAAAGCAATGTGTTGGAGAAAACCCCTCAATTACCAGGATCCACATTTCCGGGGACACGGGTCTCCACGCACGGCAAACACGTGGGCAGTTTACCCGCCAACAGAAGCTGACGGTACAGAGCGACCACAGCTTCTGAAGGGGGGCCCTCACTTCAAGAGAAGAAACCACACCGAGGGAGAAGGGGAATGAAACAGCAGAAGAAGAGAGGAGGGTAGAAAAACAGAGGAGCGAGAGATCGCTGGGGCCCCGGGATTTCGACACCCGTGAAAACCTAAAGAAGGTTTTCCCCCTGAGGGGCTTGGTATTGGGGTGTTTTTTGATTATGTAAAAATACTTTTAAAAATAAGAAGTATTGTTTTGTATGGTTCTTTGTTGAATAGGTATGTCTATGTGTCAGGGTCAATGTTTCAGAAATTTTTTGGGGTGGGGGAAGAAAGATAAAAACTTCAAAATCTAGAAAATTATGTAAAAAGCATAGTCAACTGAATTTTTGGGAAGGGGTAGTAATTGGCCTTCTCAATAGTCCCAGATATAAATATTGTCTCTGATGTGTGTACTAGCAAGCATTTATTTTTAATTAATATGAAAAGTAAAATTTAAACATTTAAGTTCACATAAATAATGAAAAAAAGATTTATTTAACTTTAAAAAATATCTGCAGTATTTTTATTTATATATATTGTTAAATATGACTACAGAACTTTACTGGTATATATTCATTAAGGAAGTAATTATTATAAGTAAATATACACCTGAATTTTGTAACATTTTTTTGCAAATGAGTGATAAGGAATTGATTCAGCCATCTACAACTGGTCTTGGGAAGCAGCCAAAAAAAGTGGAAACATTACAACAAAAAAGATTGAAAGAAAGGAAGAAAATGAAGCAAAACAGTGAGGCCCATGAGAAATTTAAAGCAAAAGAAAGAGAAGCTTATAAAAAAAGAAAGAAAGAGGTAAATTAAAATTAATTTCTGATTTAACACCAAGAGAGCAAATAAAAAGGAAACAATGGAAAATAACACAGCAGAAATGTAGACACCAAAAAAAAAAAAAAAAAAATGCTGAACATAATTAGCACACAAGTTAGTGAGAATAGTAGAAGTATCGGCCGAAAAAAGGTTAGCAGAGACAGAAGTGCAATTTTCAGGGCATTAAACAAATCTGAAACTGAAATTCAGAAATATAAATCTTGGGTCGAAAGATTAATAAACACTTGTATAGGATAAATAATAAAAATGAAGCATTTCTTAAGTCCTAAAAAGAAGGCAAATAAGATGTTAAAAATTGCTCCCGAGAAATGAAATACGAAAAAGACTGCTGTTTGGTGAAGCATTATTATCTGAACTTAAAAATAAAGCAAAAACATGCACTTTGGAAAAAGAGAAAATAATGTTAACAAAAATGATTTGTGGGAAAATTTCAAGAAAATATAGATTATTACACAAAACAAGTCAAAGACAGTTAAGCCACACGGGAAATGTACGAGCTCAAAGAAAATCAAAATCAACATTGCCAAAAATAAAGACATTATTTACAAAGTTTCTTCAGAAAGAAACTTAACAATTCTTTCACTCCGGGTAAAAGAGACTTTATAACAAAAAACAAAGTCTTTAGGCAAAAAAGAATTTTAGACTCATTAAAAACTTGCAGAAAAAGTTTAATGAAGAAAGTAGGTTCAAAATATCTTATGCAACTATTGTAAAGTAAAGCCATTTTGGTTTGTTCACCAAAACATCAATAAAAGAGATACATGTCTTTGTGTTAAGCATGCAAATTACCAATTCATAATTGATAAGCTTCATAATCAAAAGTTAAATGAAACAAAAATTGTGGAAGAAATAGTTCCTAAGGTGGCATGTAATTAAACAAAAAAAAGATTGCATGTATCGCTGTTGTAAGATGGGCCGATTCCTAGTTCATGGTGCTTCTTCGCCAAGGAGGCGATAACAGGTATATTCTGGCAACCTTGGCGACTTTAGTTTGCGTTCTGGCAACCATGTGGTAATCCGCCATTTTGTTTCTGTAGTGCACTTTTTTGCCTCTGACGGGACTCTTATTTGTTTACATTATTAAATTTATTCTACTAAAAAGAGAACGGGGTGGTTGAGGGGGGGGCGTAATTAAATTTTACTTAACCGAATCTATAAGTACATGTAAGCACTTGCGAGATGTTTTAGTCAATGTTGTTAGTATTGCTTTACATGAGTTACGTCGTTTCATTTCTTCGATTTAGCGCATGCGCAGCTGTGTTTGTATGGAAGCAGAATCATATATAGTATATTTTAGTTTTGTTTCGAGAATGTTTTGATACGTTGTGTTAACGGAGCGCATGCGCGGCGGTTGGTTTGAATTCCAAAAGCCATTTCTTATGGAAACTCCGAGGGGTTAACGACAAACGTTTTCGGTTCCTTGTACTCGTATTTTTCGGATCCGTTTTTTTGGATAAACTAATTCTTTTCCGTTAATTGTGTTTGTGTTTGTGGATTTTCACTGTGGATTATATGCTTTTTGAGAGAAGGTAAGCGTGCTTTGCTAAATTGCGTGGTGTATGGTTGTGGCTAAACGAAAAATTTTAGCATTAGATTTTAGAAAATTCATTTTAGATTTCAAAAAATCTCTTTTTCTTGAATGGATTACAAAAGAACGACTGATTGCAGCTAAAAGAAAATTTTAGAGTTCAGAAAATCGGTTTTAAATTTCAGAAAATTGCTTTACCTGAATGGTTTATGATTAGTGTTTTGATTTTAGGTTTATGGTTTAGATTTTAAAATTCGTTTTAGATTACAGAAAATCTCTTCTAAAATAGTATCCACAAACATAAAAATTTATAAAAAAATCCACTATGACTTATGAGACGACGAATATGATTATTTAAATAAAATAAAAAATCAGTTGTTCAACAAGTTATGTAAGTACAATAATTTTTGTTGTTTAAAACTTCAATATTTATGCTTTTTAATTTGCTTATTTTGTGTATTTATCGCTAGTTTGGGTGCGTTCTCCCGTAGTGTCTTTAGGAACATCTTGGCTCCCAGAGACAAGACGGGAAAACGCGCCAAATTGGCGATTTTTGGAAAATCGCCAAGAAGCACCATAAACTAGGAATTAACCGTAAGATGTAAAGATAAAACACTACCAATTGATTCTAATAAGAAAAATCTTGATGCTGAGTTATTTTACTACAAATGAATGGTCAAAACTGAAGACAATATTGGAAAAAATAATAAACCCATACAAGTCAAAATTACAAGTAAAGAAAAAATTGCCTGTAACGTTAGTGAACTGATTCATAAATTGCAAATAAAGCTAGATGTTTATATGAAACATGTATATAATTACACCCATCAGTTCCATGAAATGAAAGCTTTAAAAGAATCACTAAATCTGAATGAAGCCATAATTATTACGGATTTTTCCGAAAATTATGTTAGTAAATACAGTGCTGAGATACCAAGCATTCACTTCGGGGCTTCACAGCAGTAAATTACTCTGCACACTGATGTAATGTATTATCATAAGTCACTGCAAGAAACAGAAGATGGTTCCTGAAATATTACGATCATTATCCTTTTGTACTGTTTCTGAGAATTTGATTTATGATGCGGTACAGCTTTAGTATGGTCCCTTTGGCGCGATTTATTTTTGGCGACTTTTTTGGGGCGATAAGCGCGCCAATATGGTAACCCCTCCGGCGGATGCTCCGGAGCAGAGGAGCTGACATGGCAACCCTAGCTGCGTGACGTCACGGATGCGCTCCTTCTTCTCCCCGCTCCGGCCAATCGCGTTTGTTCCTTTCATGAACTTTTTGAGCCCCGTGTATTTCTTAGCGCGGGAGGTTCGTTCGAATGCTTGATCTGCCATGTGCTTTATGGTTTTATTTTAATGGCTTTATTTAACATTAAATTTTATTATTATTTAATTATTTTTGAAATTTAAAACGGCTGTTCAGGTTCATACTGACTGTTTACATACAGTTTTGTATGAATAAGCTTTCTTTTGATAGTACGTTTCAGATTAATATTTGCGTACTCGATTGTTTATTTGTTAAGGGTAGAAGCAACAAATAATTACGTTATTAATATTTTATACAGTGAAATAATTTTAGATATTTTGATTTTATTATTTCCATATTGCAATAATTTAGAGATTTTAATCAAGGTATGTGATAAGCATTGTTTGTTTTTATTTGTTATTATTACCTTTGTTTATTTGTTAATGGTAGGAGCAACAAATAATTCCGTTATTAATATAATATTTGATATTTTGATTTTATCATTTCAATATTGAAACAATTTAGCGATTTTAATTAAGGTATGAGATAAGCATTGTTCGTTATGATTTGAATTAGTTCTTTATTTTGCTTACGTAGTCTTTTGTCAGAATGCTAAAATGTTTTTTATTTGTTATTTTTGTGAGGTATTGCCTTTAGAATATTATTTGTTTGTATTGTTTAATTTAATCTACTAAAAAGAGAAAGGGGGGGTTGAGGGGGGGCACAGCCCCCCCTCACACAAAAAGAAAAGTTATTAAATTTTATTAAACCGAATCTATATGTACATGTAAGCTTGTTATCTGTTTAATTTTTTTTCATAAAAATATTTAAAAGCCATTAAAATAAATCATAGCAAAATTAACGGCGACGATCCGTTATCTCGGAACCAGCGCCATCCGATCCGCCATATTGTTTACAATTGGCATCGGCAAGGCAAACTTGGGTTGGCGACAAGATTTTGTCGCCAAATCAAAAAATCGCCAAAAAGGGACCATACTAAAGCTGTTCCTATGATGCCTGCAGAGTGTGGGCCCATATGAATCCGATTTTGAAGTATATTGGTGAAAACTTATCCCTTACTGACACAATACATTTTCAAAGTGACAGCCCAACAGCGCAGTATTGAAACAAAACAAATTTTTTTCTATTAGCATATTTTTCTGAAAAAATCTGCTTTTAAGACTATGATATGAAACTTTACAAAGAGCGGCCATGGAAAAAGCTCTGCAGATGGTGTTGGTGGTTCGGTAAAAACAACAGCAGACAGAGCAGTAAGCTGCCGTACAGATATTCCAAATTATGAAACCTTTTTCAAATTACTCAAAGAAGCAGACTTAAAAGTTAAACCATATAAAATATCTACACTTGATATTGCAAAAATTGATGACATAATCCAAAACTAACATCCAGTGCCCATACCCAATACCATGAAACTTCATCAAGTAACATGGAGTTCCAATTCAAGTACAGATCTTCAGCTTAGATATTTAAGCTGCTTCGCATGTGCTGCTACGAAAGAATGCAGCCATTTCAGTTTACAGCCACCTTCCTTTAACATCAGAAAACTGCAGAGTGTGGAAAACGTCGAAGAAGATCCACCGACACTTACTTCTGATAATGATGATGAACTTAATAAAGTAATATAAGTTGGAACATGGGTTGCAGTAATATATGATGATTGCTGGTATCCTGGGCTTAGAGGAAATTAATGAGGACAAATTGCAAATAAATTTCATGAATAGATCTGGTAACAGATTGTATTGGCCCTCAGAGGCGGATAGGCAAAAAGTGCCTAAAAATGAAATTTTGTGCAGAATTACTGCACCACCATGCCATGTCTCATCTAGGCATTTCACTATACAAAATTTCCAAAAAATTTATGTAGCTTGTACTTAAGTTTTGAGAAATAAAATGTATGAATCACGTACCCTTTTTTAAAAAACAAGTAACACTTATAATTAATGAAATTAATTTGCTAAATACATATTTTTTTATTGCTAAGTCACTACTGTCCCTCATTTATAGCAAAGTTCATTTTTTTAAGCATGTAATTCATAGAACATGCCAATTTAAAATTAAAATAAAAAAAAAATGAGGCATAATTTATCTAAGGAATTTATGTTTTTTAGTTGAATTGAGCACTGTTCTGAGATTTTCTCTGTGAAAAAAACTAAAAAATGGGAAGTGAATTCGTAATGTAACAGGAAATCTGAAAACCTCATTACGTAGAAGCGTAGTGCTAAAACTACATCCACCATAACAATACGGGGCCAAAAAAATAGTAAGTAAACTCCTCATAAAGCGTTTACGTAACAGTTACTGACCGTTAGCAAGCGCAAATTACCTAATTATTGTGCATTCAATACATTACTTAAGAAGAAAAAAACACATCCCTTATGTAACTTGCGAGACAAGACAATGGAGGGCCGACGCCCACACAAAACCCTGTTTTTGCGCGCGCAGGGAGAAATGCATTAGAAGACGGGTTCATGGGGAAAAGGACTTCAGCGTTTTTAAGCAAGCATTGCATGGCTATTCTAGTTTCTAATTAGGATTGATTGTATTAATGAATGTAGGGAGTTTTGTTCATTAGATGACAACGTTAAAGAAAACATCAATAACATGTATTAAATTCAAAACAGCGCTGCACAAACATATTTAACTCTTTTCCTTCACCATATTTTTCAGAACACAATTGTTTTCGGGTTTTCGGATGCTTTTTCCTCTTACCAACGTTGCCACTCCCGAACAGAGAAACTTACCTCTCAGGGAGTTTGATCGTAACGTAACAGCTATTTATTAAACATGTGATCTGTTCTTGTTTTTTTTTATTATTATTATTTATTATGTATATTTTTATTATTTATTATGTATTTATTATATATTATGTGTGTATACTAAGACCTTTTTAAGCATAGGCAATTAATTGTGCAGTCTGATCTCGCTTTTTTTCTTTTTTTGGAGGGGGGGGGGGTAATTTAAATTAATAATTGTTACAAATATATTTATTATATATTTATAAGTACATATATATATATATATATATATATATGTGTGTGTGTGTGTGTGTGTGTATGCATATATATATTTACACAAATGTAAAGTAATGTATTTATTATTTATTTATATATAAATATATCAGTGGCGTAACTACAGGGGGGTATGTGTGCATATATGTATTTGTAAACATATAAAGTAATGTATTGTCCATAAAGTAATGTATTATTATTTATTTATATATGAATATATCAATGGCGTAACTACATTCCCCAATGAGGAATTTTTTTGTCATACAAAACGTATTTTCATCACACTCGCACAACACACACACACACATATATATATATACATGAATCGTTGTAGTCGTAACCCCCCCCTCTTATGAAAAATTTCTTCCTACGCCACTGGAATGTGTAAATACTTTTTAATTTACTATATACAATAATTTATACTTAAAAATGACTAGAGGTCAGAATTATTTTAACTAATATTGCAACGGCCACTAACTTTATTAAAAATTATGTCAATAAATTAAAAAGAAATAAATGAGATTACAAACGACTTTCTAAAAAAGTTCTACATTTATTTAATTTTTAAAATAATGGTTACGCTTTTCAACATACGTCTCTAACCAGTCTCTTAAAAGAAGTTAGTTTATCCTTCCCCTTCTGTGTCAATCGTCAAGGCCAGTCTCGAAAGACAGCCGAGAAATTCAAGTAAGGTCACGTGTTCAAAGGAGGGAGAGATTTTCCAGGGATGTCCGAGGGAAGAGCAGGTTATCGGACTATCAGTTACCTTACCTAGAGACCCTATACTACGTCAGAGACCCGACACGAGTGAAATAATTTCTGATTGGCTGAAGCGGAGAATCAGCCGCCGCGGGCTATGGATGAAAATCTTCCGTAGAGTTAGCATTGTGAAACGAAGTGACTTCGGAAAAACTGCTGTATCTAAGCATTAAATAATCAGTCTTATGTTTTTCCTTTCGATTTTCCTAATCTGAAATACTTACTTGATGCATAAAAATCACTTTTTAACTAGAAATCCGAAATTAACTGCTATTTTGAAGCAATTATTTCCGTAGTTTCGCTTTCGAGCTGTCATCGGAAGCTTGAATTTTAAGTCTTATCTTACACTTTCCTTATTTGAACTTTACAATAATATTGTTTTAATATTTATTTATGTTATATGTGCGCATATCATGCTTTAAATTAATTAAAAAATCCTTCAAAAGCTTTGTATTTTGTACTTTTTTCGATGATTGCGCCGGACTGCATTTGGCGAAATGAATACAGACGCCAAACTGCTGTTGGCTCCCTTTTACTCGGCGCGTTTCATCTGAGTTTTTCGCTTTGAGTCAAAATGTTTCAGTTTCAGTTATAAATATTTAGATAAAGCAATATTTTCCTGAAATTGTAGCTCGTTAGATATCAGTCTCTGAAAAATATTTACTGGCATGAATTGTTTCAAGCACTCTATGCAGCAGTTATTCAGCCGTTCAAAAATGTACGTGTTATTGAGGTGTAATTGAATATTTACTATTTACTTTTCAATTTTTGCTTTTTGTACTTCTAATGGTCCTTTGGTGTAGTGTGACTGATTTTTACGGGTTTTTTTTTGGGGGGAGGGGGGGGCACAGGAAAGATTTGGGGGGATTTTTCTTCTATCGATGGTTTCTTTTGAATTTCCAAACAAATATTCAAAATAAAAAGATCTTGATGCAAAATTGGGAGCACGTGCCCCTTTCTGTATATTCTAACGGCATATTGTGCTTTAACCCATATTATCGCAACAAATCTACTAATAATACCTATTACTTTCATCTTCGTTTCTTCCCCGTAAATGCATAATTTAAATATTTAAATCCTCCATGTTTCGGCAGAAGAAAATAGTTTACTTTAAACTCGTTTCTTTGCGAATTTACTTTGATATGACGTAAATTTTATGGCATGCCGTATTTCCTCGCGTAACAGTCGCACTTTTTTGCCATTTTTCTTGGAGAAATTAAACTATTATGCGAGGAAATACACTACACAATATTCTACACTCTAATGTTAAAACATTACTGGTATTATAATAAAATTACTAAGTTACCAAATACTTCCAGATTATCTGGCGTATGTTAAATAGTCCTTTCGTCAGTTACACACAAAAAAGAGGAATTTTTCTTTTTATAGTAATATTTTTACAGACATAAATGAAGATCAAATACGTGGCTTCGACTTTTATGTAGGGAAAATATTTTGACGATTTTTTCTGCTTCAAAACAGGGGTGCGACTATAATGCGAGGGCGAATACTACGCGAGTACACACGGTAGTTTTAATCTCACGCTATTTTTAATTTAAGAAGTCACGTTCCTGACTGCCGTAAAAGGAAAACCCCAGTTAATTCACCCAGTTAGATTTTTTAACGAAGTAACATTAAAACTTACCAAATATTAAATTTAAAAATAAATCTTCTGTTAATTCTTAATATTTCACCTATCATTTAAACTATCCATCAGTATATTCAGTTTTTCAAATCAATGTAAATTATAGTCAGAAATGACCCATGTTCCCAATTGGAAACACACTGAAAATTGTATTAAAAATTCCCCCATTTAAATAACTAATGTGCTTTAACTAACGCATTAGAAGACAAAATATGCAAAAGAACTGATATAAAATATGCCTGGATCTCAATGTGATCTGTAAAAGGTTAACAACATTTAAAAGGAAAGAAAAGTAGAATTGTTCAGCACAAATATATGTATTTGTATACATTTAAAACTGACAAATGAAGTTATTCATGCGAACTTAATCATAATTTACTTCTACAACAACATTATAGGAAGCATGCTTGAAGAAAAAAAAACAGTTTTCCAATATTTAAAAATCAACCAATACCAATATTCATATAAATTAAGGGTTTTATGAATGATGTACTACAAATATGAATTAATAAACAAAAACAAACAAACAAACAAAATGTAAGGGGAATAATAATACATCGTTATGCGATAGCACTTTAATTTGCTGCACTGTAGTTATTTCTCCGTACTCACATTGCATCCATGCTCAGTTCGCACCTTTTAACAGGTAGAAATAAAAAGCGAAAAATAAAACTCGCCTGCTTCGCGCGCAACGGCCAACTGAGGGAAAACGGGTTGCCGTAGTTTGGATGATTTTTCTGCCGTGGATGATTTTCTGAGCATGCGCACTAAGACCGCGTCGTATCTCTTACGAAGTTCAGTATCTCTAACCTTACCCACACCAACAGATAAGGACACTCAGCATCCCGCGTTCCACGCACGTGGTAAAATGGCATAGTTTCATTGTATATATTCATAATATTTGTGCTACAAAATGATTTAGATCAAGATTGTGAATTTACAAAATTGTATGCCTGGATTCTTTCAGCCATTGGATTATTTGTTCCAGCAAATCATTAGCAGTTAGTTAGAAGTCAGTTGATTTTATATTCCTTATGAAAAATCTGCATTTTTTCTTGTTAAAATGTTTATTCATCTTAATTGTTGCATCACATTTCTTCTATTACAAGTTTTCGCTCTAATTTACATAAAATGTGATTGTGTTTAAGATTTTATATATTTATTTATTTTGAAATTTTACATAAGTTACGATTACATGCAGCTTGTAAACATTTGGCTTACTTTCGAATCGCTTATATATTGCCTCTATTATCTAAGAAAAAACTTTAAGACAATAATTGATCTACTTTAAACTGTAAATTTGTAATACTTCCATTCAAGTTATCTGTATCATATTTTAATAAACTTCAAGAGTGTTAAACTAAGTGTTAAAAATGGATAGATTAATTAAATTTATTAATATGTACTCTTTTCACAAAATTACAAATTTCATTTCATGAATGGACCATTTAAAATGATTGAATCATTTCAAAAACTGCTTATAATCTTCTTGAGATTTCCCACCCAAGTACGTGGATTTTTTCGGATTTATTATATTGATTAGGTTTTAAAGTATGCAATATTTTTGTTTTATTAATATGGATTTAAAAAGTGTGTTGGAAAACAGATTTTAAAGTGCTTTAAAAATCATGAGTAATGCGAACTTTAAAATGACCATTTAAGCAATAAATGAGGCATGTTATTTCATTTTTTTTTTATATATTTATTATGCAGGATGCCCAGGTATTGCTGTGTCCCAAACTGTTCTTCGAACAAGCCGGGAGAACCTTATACAACGTGTTTTCGATTCCCGAAAGATGATGAAATGAAGAAAAAATAGATAAAAAATATCCCCCGAGATTTCATCCCCAACAAAAACACTGTGGTATTCATGAAGAATTCCCAAAAGAATCAATTGTTTTAGTTGACAAAGTGATGAATATGAAAGAAAGTATCCTAAGTTGTGTGAGGATGCATGCCCAAGCATATTTCCGAACTGTCCAAGGTATTTGACTAAAGTTACTTCTGAAAGAAAAGCTACTATCGAAAGAAAAAGAAAAATGGAAAAACTGGATGATGACTTATTGGAGACCTTCTTAAAGGAAGATGAAATTAAATCTCTTGCGGATATTCAAGAAGAGCTGAAAAAAGAAAAAAAATCGCATTGGTGATTTTTTAAAGCAAAATAATATATGTGTGCATTATTGTGAAGAATGTATACATTTTTTGTTTCTCAAGTGCTGTGATCATGTGGAAATAATTAAATCTGTAAAAATTGAAAAGAATCTGAAAGTAAATCTTTTTGAAGGTAAGAAAAATATTAATAATTTTCATTCAATATTAAATAACGATTTGCTAACTTGCTGGGGGGAATTGGAAAATATTTTATCAATAGCCAAAAATTACGAAATTTGTCAGTCTATTAATGCAGAAAAAGATAACTATGCTAAAGCAATTGAATATTGGCGATGTTTTTCAGAAGAAAAGTCCAATTCTGACAATAGTGACTTAATTTCATTTCTGAACAAATGTCATTAACAAATAAATCTGTACATAGTAGAACTTATAGTAGTGATTTAATGATATTTGCATATTGTATTTATATTAGATCAACCGCGTGTTATTTATATTTGTATAACTCAAAAATAATTATTTTACCATCTCTAAGACACTTAAAACAAATTTCTGCTAACTTAAAAGTTTCACCAGGTATTACAACCTTACACAATAAATCATTTTTAACAGCAACGTGTAATAATTTAAAAGAACACGAAAAAATAGTTAATTTGTTAATCGATGAAATATATATTAAAGCAAGTATTTCTTATAAATCTGATAAGCTATTAGGGTTTCCAAATAATAATGATTCTATGTGTCCGGCAACAACTATACAAGCATTTAGGTATACATCATCATTTTCTAAAAGTAAAAAAATTATCGCGCTGGTACCCGTGAGTAAAATGATCGCAGAAAATTTGTTTCAGATGACAAAAGATGTATTACTGTTAACAGGGGTCTGTTTAGGCGAAATTTGGGTCCATTAACGGACCTTTCACAAAATAATTTATGCTGAAAACGGACCTTTCACAACATATTTTACAGTAAAAACGGACCCTTCACAAAAAATGTCGTTAAAACGGACCCTTCATATTACTTTTCATTTGTAAAACGGCCCATGAACCCTCCCTCCCAACATAAATAGCAGCGTAAACAATGCTTCGCTTTTCATTTCTTAACTTGACCGGGAAGGTACAAGACGGATGCCTACAATCCGCTTCTACGGCTGCAGATCACGTCATTGATAATCGTTGCCACTCTGCATGTAGCACTTGAGCGGCGTGAAAACAGAGAGGCGATTTAGCTTTTCTCCCTCTGGAGTCATGGATTCAGAGTATATTTTTTTTTTCGCCTCGTAAAAGTCTCAGAGTGGCAACACTGGTCAAGTTGTTTATGTTAACACATACCGCGTGTTTTTTCTTCTCATCATGAAGCGTTCGTACCAGAATTCCGGCTCAAGAAATAGCGATTATTATATTAAAAAAGTTAAACCATCGGACGCTAAAGGATGTATGTCCATTAAATCTTTATAATTGACTTAAAATTATAAGTCAATTATTAAGAAATACTTTAATGATGTTTGAAACATGTTTGCAATTTATTGTTCTGATGTCATATAAAAAAATGAAAAAGCACACTTGATAACAAAATACATGTTTAGCGCCAGATATCCGGTATCCGGCAAAATCGCTATCCGATATATCCTAATGTAGTCACACATATAACATAACATGCATGCCGTACAAATTTAGGCCTAGAGGGAGTCAAGAAATTAGTAATTATGCTAGTATTTTTTTTTCTTTTTGCTACACAAGATCACTTTTTGTTAAATTACCCAAATACATATTTTTCACAAATTAATGAAAGCAGGACTCTATTTTCACAAATTTACAAAAACAGGACCCTGGTAATTTCAGATTCACAAAATTATAAGTAAATTTTTCACAAAAACAGGACCCTGTCTGAAAAGTCTGGACAGACCCCTGGTTAATGGAAAAAGTGGTATTTAGAGTATTGACAATTATTTCAGATAATAATCGTATCAATCGAAATATGTTTGTTAAGTTGCGTGATAATAATTCATTACAGTGTTGTATACCTCACCCTTTTAATGAATCTGAGAAACTATTTTTTCTGTTTGATAGCGTTCATTTAATCAAAAGTTTAAGAAATAACTGGATTTCCCAGATTAATAAAACATTTTATTTTCTCAATCCCGAAAATGACAATGAAATCCTAAAAGCATCGTTTTCTGACCTTGAAAATATTTATGATAAGAAAAAAATAGCATTTTAAAAACCGCCCCTAAATTGAATAATAAAGCTCTTTACCCGACTAGCATCGAAAAACAAAATGTAAAATTGGCCTTGAAAATTTTTGATAATACTAATTCTGCCTCATTAAAATTATTCTCCTCTCGTGAAAACAATTCCGATTATTTATCAACTGCGATTTTCATAGATGTTATAAATAAATGGTGGCAAATTATGAATATTAAATATCCCAGAAAAGGGTTTCATATTCTCTTAAAAGATACTGAACCATTTGTATCTGTAAATGACGAGAGATTAGACTTTTTAAATCAGTTTGTAGAATGGGTTGGTTTATGGAGAAATTTAAACAAAAAGCAAGCCATGGCTGTTTATCAGCAGAAACGTTTTTTGCCCTTTCCCCATACAACTAAGACGATTGTTGAGCTGATAAATTATGTCCTTACGAATCTGCAAGCAAAATATGTCTTGACTGGGAAGTTCCAAACTGATAATTTAGAAAGTCGATTTGGACAATATAGGGGAATGGCCAGATCAAATTACTATGTGACAGTGCAACAAATTTTAGAGGCAGAAAAAAAACTGAGAATCAAAAGTATTTTAAAACTCCATTCCGAAATTCATGGAGAAATAAAAATTAAAGATTTTATTTCTGTTCACACACAGGATCAAGATTCAAATGACGTCGATGTATCATTTTTCGAACCTCTTTTGGAAACTCTGAATATAGAAAACTTGTCAGAAAATGATGTTAAAGTATTAATATACATTGGTGGTTATTGTGTTAAAAAAAATTAGGTTTATCATGTGAAATGTGCTTCAATTTTTTTGTGTTAGATACACTGATTGATTTGGAAATTGATGATGATTATAATTACCTGAAAGAATTAAATAGGGGTGGGCTAAAATTTCCGACTACAACTGTTATAGATATCTTAAGCTTGTCTTTTCTGTGCTTCAAGAAAATTGTCTCAGGGAAATATGAAAACGAATTCAATAAGTGTAAAAATCAATTTTCGGTATTTGTAAAACTCTGTAACTCAGGTGTAGAAATAAGTGAAATTTTACAAACAGATGAGTGTTATGAATGCAACAAAACTCTATTATTTCCTTCTGTGCGCAAAATTATTCAGATTTTTGCAAATATATGTTTGAGTAATTATTCAAAAGAATGTAACGAAATTATTCAACGTACAAAAAAGGGAAAAAATGATAAGGATGAAAAAAATGAAAGAAAGGTTAAAAAATGATTTAAATCAGCATTGTGTTATTATTATTATTGCTTTGTGAGGGGAGGGGTAATAAATCAGTATAAAATATTAAAATACCTATTTCCATAGATCTACAACAAAAGTATCTAAGCTAAGATTCCTGCTCAAATCACAAATTTTATTCCCATGATTTACTTGATAAGCATTTGTATACAGCTAAAAAATAATGTCGTAAAATAAATCGATATGAAATTTTCAAAATATGTATTATTATGTTTGAAATGTAACTTTTACTTGTAATTTTCTAACTTTGTGTTTTTCTAAATAAAAAAAATTTGACTCTGAACTTGTGTCATTTCTTATTTATATGAATCTAGTATTTTGAATTATAATCATGTGTTAAATTGTAAAAAGGTAAAGGTCATTAAGTACATATGTCATATTTTATCTATTATTAATTTAGCTACCTATCTTTTAATAATAAAAATCTACTTACCATTTACAAGTAAAAGTGCTATATATACATTTTATTAAATGTTCGTACTATTTTTAAGCTCTTTAACCCATTTATGCCTAGCGTCCCTTTTTTGGGACGGCATTTTCGCTATCATTCGAAAACGTTATTCATTTTTCCGAGCCTTTATTCGCGAGTATTGAACCTCAATTCCACAAAACATTTTAATATGGCCAAATGGGATGTTAACATTTCAATTTTTATACATAATGATTTTAAATGAAATCACCCCTTGTTCAAAAAGCTGACATCAGAAATTTATCAATTACTGCTGATGTTAGCAAAAATCGAAGAAAGTCGCAAAAATATCCAGGCACGAATGGGTTAAATAATATGGTTTTTAATTTAATTTTTTGTCCAAATCAAGAGAGAATGGATTAACTGTTTGATTATTTAAAGGAATTCTTTTCTTTCATCAACTGCTGAATTCTAATTAGATTTATTACATTATTGTAAGTTGATTTTTTCGATGAAGTAACTCTGTAAATTGAAACATTATGTGAAATCATTTTATTAAATTAAAACAGCAAATATTAATAATTTAATCTCAAACATTGACTAATGCAAGTAATAATTTTTAAGAGTTCTCTCATTTTATTAAATATTTTCCCCTTTAAATAATAAATATGGTAAGTAATGTGTAAGAACTGTGACTTGCCTTTCTCTTTGAATATACAGTACTTCCAGATCACTCCCTCCTTTCCCCTAGCGGTGAAAACGCTGTCCTGGCCTGTACTATTCAAGATGGCCTTGATTTGGGCAATCCCGGGTAAAAGCGGGGCCGCGGAGTATAGGGGAAAACTCGGAATGCATCATGGGACAGCGGGGTTGACTCTGTATTAACCCTCCTTTCGACCAGGAATCTTTCTACCCCGCATTTTTTCCCCAAAGTAGGGGAAGCGGGGTAGAAAGCAGTAAGTCCCAGGATTTACTCCGCATTTTTACACATGTAAACGGGCCCTTAGAGAACTTGACGCCAGAATTATTTAAACTACCGTTGTAATTTCATTTATTGAGTCTTTCATACAGCATTAAGATATTGAGTCTTTGGTACTGCTGAGACGCAACGTGTGCGTTTGGGCCATCGGGGAGCAACGACTATCAGGGAAGGAGAATCGGAGCCAAGGACGTATTTAGGGGGGTGTTCAGGGGTCCGGACCCCCCCCCCTAAATTTTCATTTTTGTTACTAAAATGATAATGATATAGTCTTGTTGTGAAAAAATCAGCCTTTTTTACCGTTTGGACCCACCCCCAAATTGTTTTTTCTGGATACGTGCCTGATCAGAGCCACCGACGTTTCTGTTCGATAAGAGGTAGCAGTAGAAACAAAGACAATAAATTATATTTTCATTCCGCCGTTAGAGTGTAATCTATGAGAGCTATTTTGTTAACTGCTATGTGTGTGTGTGTGTGTGTTAAAGTGCTTTAAATACTATACTCCCTACATTCCTGGCAGACTATTTTTTAACAAACTCCAATTATTGCACAAACTCCAAAAACTATTTATTGCTCGTGAATTTTTGAGTAAACAAGATGGTTACCTAAACTTGTTTGTGTTAACAAGGTTCAGCAGTATAGGCACCCTATAAAAAATACTGGTCCGAGGATACGCCCAAATATTTTCTATCTTGTGATTAGTTGCATTAAACAATTTATTTACAATCAAGCAGGTGAATGAGAGGGACTATTGCACATGATCCCGTGGACATCGAAAGTCTGTGTTTAGTAAATTGAATAATTTCTAGTTTTATAAAACGATAAATAAATAAAAATAAACCAACTTTAATTCTAGTAAAAGTAAGTTTCCTTCTATCTCAAAATAAGTCTCATAGTCTTCCAAATAAAAGTAAAATCACACCGAGGTACTGAGCGAATTATGCCTTCATCTCAGATGTTGGAACTGTCTTATCTTATTTATCTATCCTATCTTATTATTATCGTATATGTTCCTCTTATCAAACTAAAATGTCAGTGGTTACGATTCCCCTTCCCTGATCGTCGTTGCTCCCCGACTGCCCAAACGCACACGTTGGTCTCTGGTACAGCTGAAGACCAAATTATGTTGATGCTGCATGAAAGACTTAATATATGCAATTACTGTGACGTAAGGACTTTAACTGCAACCGAACTTTAACCGTCACCGCTTCGAATGCAAGCGGACCCCGCGGCATTTACGCGGATCCTAGGATGGTCTGGATATAGGTCGTCTCTCATTGGCTCCCCTTGTCACGTGGTTTCTCGTTTTGGCGAAGTCGCCTTGGCGACAGACGAGGAAGCAAGCATCTCTTGTATTCATGGAAGCGCTTTTGTTGTTATTCTTCCTCATTTTTTTATTTTTGTATTTCTAGAGATATTTCGTATAATTATGAGTTTACCAAATTTACCACCAGACTTTACTTACCATCAAGTTACTTAAGAAGATAAATGTATCTTTAGGATTAAAGAAGTTAAAGATGAAGAATCTGCAATGGTAATATTACTATTTTAGTTTTGGTTCTTGGTTTTAGTTCTTGTTTCTGAGATGTTTTTGTCTTTCATTTTTTAATGAAACCTAAGAAAATTTATTTTACACCATGAAATGAACAATTGATTTTTATATTCATATCTAATATAATGTTATTAATTTTTGTATCCATGTTGGGGGAATTGATATTCGGACCCGACTGCACCACCCACCACGGAGCCCAACAAGGGGGTGTGCACTTGCACACCAGTGCTAATCGGGTCTATACGCGCACAGTACATCCCTTAGGCAGCGTCCACCCTTAACGACGTGCCCAGTAGATGTCCGATTGCTTGATCCCTAGCAGTTGACAGAAATCAGTACCACCAGCCGGTTGATGCACAGGGGAACGCCGTGCACCTCCCGTTTACCCAAAGCAATGTGTTGAGGTTTCTCCCGTGTCTGTGGAAATACCGTAATGATGATTTCCTTTACGGGAACACCCCTCAATTACCAGGATCCCCATTTCCGGGGACAGGGGTCTTCACGCACGGCCAACACGTGGGTAGTTTTCCGCCAATATCTTAAGTATTGTTTAGACATTTTAGCACATCTTTCTTAATCTAGAAATATATTTTAAATTTTAAAGCTGTACAAAGATTAATAAAAATAAATTAAATATTCTTTCAATTTGCAGTGGTCCTGGATATCTTTTTTGTATAATTTTTAGATATGAGTAGTTTTTCTTGTGTGTATTTTCAACTCGTGTTTTATATTTTCCAATATTTCTTTTGGCAAATATTGTAATTGAATTTATTTACACTATGTGCAACTAAAATAATGAGATAGAACCAGGTTTATATGGACACCCATAGCATTTAAGAATTATTATGCTAATTTTGATTATGTGCGCTATTCATGCTGAAAATGTATGTGTACAAAGTTTCAGGCTTTTTGATTTTAGAAACTACCCACTTCTGTAGGGTTTTTAATGTATTGGTGCTGCTACGATTTATTATTTCAAGAACATGCACATGTATGTACACTAAATTTTTATTACCTTGTTTTGAAATCTGTATTGTTTCTTGAAACCAGATAAGGAACATCAGTAATTTTATGGTCTATGTGTTAATAAAACCTTATTTTTGCAATTTTAACATAAAATACCTTTTTTTAAGTTAGTGATAAATGTGTGGATAGTTAAATAAAAGTCTTGAATCTTTATTTTGTTTATTTAGACCATTTGTGTGTGTTTTAGATATCACATTTTTTACCGAAATCTTATTGCAAAAACAAAGTAAGGATATATATATATATATGTGTGTGTGTGTGTGTGTGTGTGTATGATTTAAAAACATATTTATAAATTTTATGAATAGTGCATCTCTCCCCCCCCCCCCACACACACACACTTTTCTTTTTCATTTTAATCCTTATCTCTATTCTCTAAAACCTCTTCCCCAATGCAAATCATGCACATCTGATTGGGCTGTTGTTCTATGACATTTTCATCTGACTCCTTGTACTAAACAATTGCTTCAAAAAGTTTAAAAAACTATGATCTAGATGATATCGGTAGTATATTTTTTTTTAAAAATCTGTCATTGATAATAAATGAACTTAGACTGCACCATTTGACTTCAGCTGTTCTTAAACAAGGAGAAAATTATTCAGCATATGGTTGTTGAGTATATTAAAAATAAACTATTTGAGACTAATAAAAATGTTAAACCTATATGTACATTTTTGACTATGACCAATTTCTATATATTTTTTAATTACCAATACTATGATTGATTTAGGAAATAAAAAAATGTTGCCTGCATGTTTGGATGGAGTATGGCAGGATTAATTTTCTTTGGCTGATTTTGATTGTTTAAGAGTTCTATGCAACCATAAAACATGAAAATTATCTCCTTAGTTTATCTGTAATGCTACTTTTTTACAAAAAGTATTCAAAGCAAAAAATTAATATAATCATGCAATCTTTGTAATAAAAATTTGTCTTGAAAAAATTGCATTTAATTTTTTACGCATAATTATCTTAGAAAAAACTCATTAACATTAATTATTTATTTGATTTCAATTTAAACAAAACCATATTGCTTATGAATTATCCTAATTTATTCAAAAATTTCCTCACATAAAATTTTAGCATTTACAAAAACATGCATTCAATCCAATATGTTGATTCTGTATTAATATTTCATTTTCATAACTGTATAAAACAAAATAAATGAGAGTAATAGTGACATTTGTATACGATAATCAAATAATCCCTGTTTAAGTTGTATTGTTTTAACAAGTGCAAATAATATATTTTTTATTATTATAAGTGCTATGGCTTCCCATACATGAGAGAAAACTTCAAACTAAGCATTTGCTTCAAAAATGATGTACAAAGTTCTAGGAGAACTTAAATATAAAATACTACTTTATATTTTAATATATATATGCTACCAGCAATGTCTACAAAAACCGGCATTCTGTAGAATAACTTGTCATTTTACATGCCTTGTGTTTTAAGGCAAAGTATGAAATATGAAAAATATTACATACTTTATCTATGCATTGTATATAATACCTAGACATTTATGAAACAAACAATGCCCATTAGGCAAATTATGAGAAAAAGATCATGGTAAGCCCTATTTCTTTTTAAAGACATTCTTTCCTTTAAAATAAATTTGTTATTTTGAAAAATATTTGAGAGATAGCAATTTAGGCATTGCTTAAAGAGAATTTTGTCGTATAGAATTCCTAGGTATTACATACAACACTTATATAAACTATATAATATTCAAATCTCATACTTTGCTGAAATGGCATTTAGTATTCTAGAGAATGCCTAAGTAATGTGTGAAATGTTTAATTCTCTCAGAATTTTCTGAAGATTTTGACATTATATAAAATGCTGGCTTTCATGCATTGCTGATAACATATATATTGTTATAATCTACGAAAAATACTACTTACAGTTTATGTTGGCTATAAGCAAGGGGGTTCAATCGCACCTCTCTGTGCTCCCCCCCCCCCAAAAAAAAAGAAAGAAAACTGAAGAAAGTGACAGAAAAAGTAATTTGATTTTAAAAAATATTTTAATGAGTATGTCATTTTATCTCACCCATTTTATTGAAAATTGTCCTAAAAATGCAACATAATTTTACATATATTTAAATACTATTAGTTCACAACAGCTTTAATCTATTGTTACACTCAGGGCTGGGGAGTAGCGCGCTACTTGTAGCGAAACTACAGTAGCCGCTACTTTTTTTTGTAGTTTGTAGTGTAGCGCGCTACTTTTTTTAAAAAGTAGTGTAGCGTGTAGCGCGCTACAAAAAAACAGTAGTTTGTAGCGAATTTTGGAAGCTACTTTTGCCGTGTCATCATTTCCGGCGATTGATCCCGTGGTGCAATTTCTCTCTCTTCTGACTCCAAGCATAACTGAAACTGATGCTTGAAAGACACCCAATCACTCCCCCGCCCCCCCCCTCCCAGGGGACACACGCACACGAGGGGGGGTGAGGGGGTTTGCTTTGCCTGAAGCGGAAGCCTGACATTGTGCATCTTTTTTCTTTTTTTCGTTCTCAGTATTATTTGTAGAATCACCAATCTGCCATAAAGAGGAAAAAAAAGGAAGGTAAGAGAGGTCCAAAGTTGAACAGAGGTTATTTTGATGGGGCCTCGAGAGTCTCATTATCACACGGGCGTGTGGGCCCGTGAGCCCCTGAAAAATAAAGGCCTCGCAAATCTCTCCATTTATTGTATATTAAATTTATATATGCTGCAATAATAATTTTTATTAAGCTAAATTTCCTTTATCTATATCATAATTGTGTAACAATAAAAAGGCTTCGAGACTTATTTTCTGTTCTTCTTTCTAACACAATGATAATGGTTTCTAAGACTAGATCAATAAAATAGAAATTAAAGGCGTTATTGAAAATTTATGGCCATATGTACTTATCACAAAATATCCATTAGTTAGCATTTTTTAAAATATTATGATGAAGAAAAGAAAATTTTCTGGCAGGTGGAACTCAGCGCACACATACGCTAATAATACAAATGGATTAAAAAAATATTAAAATCAATTTTAAATGCACATTCTTGTTCTAAATGAGTATAAATACATAGGTAATTTTTAATTTAATTTTAGAATTATTTTGAAATGTTTTATTTTTATGCTGGGAAAATAGAAAACAATCACAAATAAGTTAAAATGTCTGTAATAGTATAGGGGCCCAAAACAACCTTTTTTTTTGCCCCGGGGCCCCTTCTATGTCTGATCAGGGTCTGCATATTTTTGACTGCTATTGCATGTTTGCAACATAAATCAACATAAAAATGAGTATTTTTTGCTTTCGAAAAGGAATTTTACATATCTGTAAATTGTATGCTTTTGTAACATCATTAATTTTCTTTGATCTTTTTTTTTTTATTGCACCCATAAATACAGTGTAGTGTCCACTTGCCAGGATGATTGCCAATCATTCAGAATCCAGTATTCCGTGAACTTCCTTTTAGGCGATATCCTTTCAAATCTGACATGATATATAGTCAGTCCTCGCAATTAGCGATCCCCCCCCCCCATCCTCTCACTCACCATCTACGAAAAACTACGAAGCGTGAGAAAAACTTACGGTTTTCTCACAGAAATTTTCTTGAAAGCATCGAGACCGCTTCTGGAAGAGTCACCAACATTTTTAATTTTCTCTTTGCCTCCTCCTTATGATCGATGCATTGAACAACAATTTTATTTATGCTTAGTTTTACTAAGTTTATTTATATTAAGGTTTGGTCATTTTTCGACGTTACAGTGCACTTTTTTGAGTTTGGGCACTCTTTATTAACCTTGTGTCCTGGTGGTGTGTTCAACTTCCACAAGAGTAATGACAGTTCTGCAGTATTGTAGATTTTCAAACATTAATTAATCACGTGATTATGTTCTACAACTCGGAATGTTTTTTGTCTCAAAGAAGTGTAAAAACGGATTAGTACATTTTTCGTGGAACCTGAAACTGAAAAAAAGAAAGTAAATACGTAGAAATTGTACACATTTTTTTTTTTTTTTTTTTTTTTTTTTTTTTTTTTTACGAGTTGATAACCTTATCTTTTTTGAGTTTGTTGAAAAGGGACAAAAGGTATAAGCATATGCATCCAAGATATTATTTCAGGGGCTAAAAATATTGCTGACCTCGGTTACAGTGTTCTTCGTTTGTAGTGACAGTTTTCAGATTCGGTCCTAAGGTAGAGCGAACGGTGCGACCGCACCGGGCGCCATCTCTACCAAGGCTGTTCAGAATAATATAGCACTGTGGATGTCGGAAATGGTTTCATTTACCTGTTAATAATTGTTTAATAATAAATCTTTTAGTCAATGTACAGTAGTAATCAATCATGTTAATAGTGAATTTTAGTGAACTTTCTGTGAAAAAATAAATTATTAACAGGTACTCGAGGACGACTTATCAAACCCTACATTGTTACGTGATTCATAACCGTCTTATTTACCTTTGCCACTCTTTAACTTTTTGCCAATGAGTTTCAGAGCACCATGCATATTTGACAGTCCGTATATTATTGAAGTTGAAAGCCTCATTTTAACCCCTGAAAGCTTTTATAGCTAAATGTGTGGCGTAGCTAGGTGCAAGAGCTGATCTAGGGTACGTGGAGCCTCCCTGCAAACGTAAAGAAGCCCCGTGTTATGCTCCAGATTAAGTTTTCCTTAGTTTTTTAGTTCGAATATGGCGCTCCGATGCCTTGCTTACCGTGTCGGGCCGTCCCTGGCTACGGGGGAGCAAGGAAGGTCAACTGTACCTGGGCGCAGCATCGGCCAAGGGGCGCTAAATGGTATATGAAAGCTACGTAGTTGCATTTTTAAAAAATAGGAGGGGGCGCAAAATCTTCAGTTGTCAGGTGGAAACGAGATTTAGTCATTTGCTGTGGGACAGAGAAACTGTTCTCTCAGCTTGTTTCCATCCCAGATTCAAACTATTCTGGATTGAGGAGGAGAGGAAGACCGAAGCCAAAAAAATGGATGGAGGAATACCTCCAGAATATGTTTCCGACAACTTCAGATATCAGTATCGAGGATCAGCCCATGGATGATGACTTTTCTGGTTTTTTTTAATTTCTCTTTCGCATGCACTCGAAATAGTTACGAGGAAGAACTTACAAGGTTCTTGTCAGAGCCAATTAAACCCCTATCTTCGCTTTCGGCGTACACGTATATGAAAGAAGCCTTCAAAAAAACTAACACTGGCGTGCCGTGCCGTCCAGTGCATCTGTACAAAGATTGTTTTCGATTGCATTGGACGCATTTTCTCCTCGACGATCATGTTTGGCGGATAACAATTTTGAGATCCAGCTCTTGTTAAAATTTAATAAACATGTTTTTGAATAAATTTATGTGGTTTTTATTTTATACTAGAGGCATGGCAGTCTTCCATGAATATGTTGAAATTCTGCTTTCTTTCGTTAAAATTTTAAAGTGTCTATTATATTTAAATTATTAGGTTTTTTGTGTAATAATTTTCAGAATTTAATACGAAAATATGAGAATTTCTATTAATAATTAATAGTTTGTAAAATCCTTAGAGACTTATCTCTCTCTTAGCCTTAAAATAACAATATAATTCTATAAAATTCTTTTATACCTAACACAAAGTTGTGTTGATGATAATAACTTTTAAAATTTCTTTAACATAGAGGATTTTTTTAATGCAATGTTTTAAATAGATATATCATGAATTTAATTAGTAATTGTTTTCATTATTTTATAATATGCATATCATATGTGATGTTTTCAATTAAAACAATTATACAATATTACATGGTTCACACGGGTCATTCGTCATAAATCACTAATTTGGTAAGTCATGAAAAAAGGCCTTTATACTCATTAATTTTGATTTGTGCTCAAGAAACTAGAATGTTTGTACAACATGAAAGGGGTCTCAAAACGGGCCTTTTTTTCCCGTTCAGACATCCATTTTATTATTATATTTTTAAAAACTTTTTTAGTTCTCATGATTTTTCTCATGCTTTCAGAGCTCACTTTCCCAATTTACTTTTATCATAGAGGTATTAAAACTTAATTAGTTTCAGCAATACTTCAATAATTAGCAGTAGTTGCCAGTAGCGTATATATAGGCTTCCATTTCGGGGGAGGGGGACGATTCGGTATTTTAAACTTTATTGTTCTAAGTTAAAAGAAATGTTTCAAAATAGCTCCTTTTTAATAATTGCTTTACATTTTCGGAGGGGGCCCGCCTCCCCCTGCTCAAATACTCGCCTGGTAGTTGTTTATTAGAGCAATAGTTTTTTTTCTAATTAAAGGCGAAAAGGTGCCCGGGGTCTTCCGTGCGTCCACCAAATCTGCGGCGCTCAACGCTACAAGGAAACCACCTTTTCGTTCTTTGGACGCGAGAGACACCCGCTGAGGTCATTAATCACGCTGGACGCGAGTAGAAAACCAAGGCTTTAGATATCGATAGTTTTCTCTAATTAGGATATAAATATCCTTAAATATGAATGTAATGCAAATTGAATCTGTTAGCAAAATTTGTCTCCTAAAAGTAGCGAAAAAGTAGCGAAGTAGCGACTACATTTCAAAAGTAGTGTAGCTAACTACATTTGTCAAAAAGTAGTTGTAGTTGTAGTTAACTACATTTTTCGAAAAGTAGCGGTAGTTGTAGCGCGCTACAAAAAAAAGTAGTTTTTCCCACCACTGGTTACACTATTTCGTAAGCTGTAGAATAGGCATCACATGTATTTTTCTATAAATAGGTTACAATCATAAAAATTTCAATATAGGGTTACCAGGTGAAATACACGAAAGATGAGAGATAGAATGACATAGTCAGTTAATATCTTTTTAATATGGCAATAATGAAACTAAAATATTAGGGGGGGTTCAGTGGGTGTCGCCCCCTGAGGAGGCTCAAACAGCAGAGTTCTAATTTTTCTATTTCCTTGAACGTAAGTATAAATAGAATTATTTCTTGCACCTTCAACCTGGATTAAAGTCTGTCAATACTCTTGGGCATAGAGTGATAAGAGAATAAATTTTAAAAGTAACAAAATTTAATACAACAGCTTGATGCATAGAAAAAAAAAAACAAACAAGGAACAGTAACTAAATTGTAGAGGTATGAGAAAAATCCAGACTGATTTATAAAAAGCATATAATCAATAACAAGCAAAGAACATATTTTAAAAACCCTAATAATTTTATTTGTTTATTGGCATAACAAAAAAAATAAACATTTTATCTAAACAAGCATTCTCTCTCTCTGTATATATATATGTGTGTGTGTGTGTGTGTGTGTGTGTGTGTGTGTAATTTAATATTTTTAAATGTATGTATGTGTATATTTTCATTTAAAAATTTAATCTTGGGAAGCTTAGAAATTTATCATAATTTTTAAATCAGCATTAAAAAGTCTTAGGAAGCTTATAGATTTCTTATGAATTTTGAAAGTATTAAATCAACATTAAAAAAATTATGAAGCTTAGGAATTTATTGCAATTTTGAAAGCATTAAATCAACTTAAAAAAAAAATTCCCGAGCTCGGACACTAATTTCTGAAAGAGGTATTAATGTATATGTTTTTAAAAATCATAAAGAGTGAATGTAAGTGTTGTGCTCAAATCGAACGCAAACAGCAATGTCAGTTTAAAATGCGCTCTATCCACTTAGCGAAACCTTCATACGATCAGCGGAGATAAAATACATGAAGTTCAAAGTTGTTTCATCGCCTAGAACGTTTTTTCCTATGTCGCCAAAGAACAGCTAATTACGTGAGATTATGAGCCAATGAGAGACGACCCCTATCTAGACTATCCTAGGATCTGCGTAAATGCGACCCCGCGAGAGCATTTCCGCACGAAGTCGAGTGTGTGTTTACTTCCTGTTTTGTGGCCGCGTAGAATTTAAATAAAATAAGCGTGCTAAGATATTCGGTGTACTTTATTGCTTCTAAGCTACACGCTACCCTTAGCAAACGCTGCATGGTGGCAGCGGTTTAAATATTTTTCGAGGAAAGCACTTATTTTCAAGGACGTTCTACGAACTTAGCGCGGCCGGCTGATTTTACGGAAACTCCAGTTTGCGACTTTCTACAACTGCAAGTAAATTGTTCAACATTCAGCCTTTTGTATGTTAATTAGAATGTTGTCTTCAAACAAGGTAAGAAGATTCTAATTTCATTTCCAAATATTGTATACTACAAAGTTCTTGACTTTCAAAACTACAGTTGCAATGGCTGAAGGAACTTTAAATACGGCTTATCACATTACCCCTCCTGAAAAATTTACGTTTTCAACACTTGGTCTTTGGCCGAGGTGGCTACAAAGATTTGAACGATTTCGTTCTGCATCTGGCTTAATTAAACAAACAGAAGAAGAACAACCCTAGTAGCAATGACTGCTTGTTTTCTGCTCGGTCGTTCATCGACTCATCGTTAACTCATCGACTCGTCGAATTCAGTCATCGGCAAGTGCACTTTTGTTTATCTGCAATAGATGAATTTTTATTCATGGATAGAAGTGATCTAGACGAGCAGTTTTGCCGATGGGAAACCGAAAAACAATATCTTATCCGAAACTGCAGCTCTATAGTCAACGGGCCTTGCAGGTGTCCCCAGTGGTTTACACTTTACCCAAATTCCTATAAATATTTGCGTAATTTAGATGTGCCTTTGCATAATTTAAGGGAAATTTTAAACAATTCTTGAATTAATCGCATAATTTACTTCAAATTTCTTGTATTGGGGTTGGGAGGGGGCAGGGGGGTGGCCCCCTTGCCCCCCTCCTACAAAATTTAAATTTGAAAAGAAATATTTACAAAAAAATGTAGTATTTATTATATAAAAATCGTTTGTAATATTTAAATAATTTAAAAAAAGTGTGTTTAAAAAAAAGAAAAGAAAAGCTATTTGAGCGTCAGCTGCATTATAAGAAAAACGGAAACTTCATTACAATGAGCAACTCTTTTGAAACCTCTTTAATGTAAACAGCAAGAAGAGAAATCATTTAATTTTTAAAAGTTATCCAAGAAATATGAAAGTTAAAATCACACTAAAATTCCTATACAATTGACAATATTGTTTTTTAATTATTAATTATGAATGTTGTTGCTACTTACTTACATTCGTAAAAAGTGAAATTAATTTCTTACCAATCGAATAATTTGACTATTATTAATAATAGCTGAACAACACTTTGTCAAAATTTCACCCCAAGTCCCAATCTGAGACTAAAATAGCCGGTACTTCACACTTTGCCTTTCACATGACAAGATTCGATGGTCTAGGGGCAGCGCGCTTATCTCGTAATCAGTACGCTCATGGTTCGGGCCCGGTGGAGGAAGAATTTATTTTTTTTTTTTTTCTTCCAGAAAAACGAAAATTGAGCATACAAAAAACGAAAACATAATAAACAGAACGGACATTTTTTGAAAATTTTGCTGCCAGTCGTTTATTTTTTATTAACAAATATATTTTAAACAGTTTATCGGTTTCTTTTCGTTATTTCATCGGAGTCGTCGGGAAACGATGATCGGCTTGGATGAAAAGCCGTGATCGGCCATTGCTCCTTCTCCTCGGATTTAACTCACCCGCCTCTCATCGACCGATGGGTTACTGCTACTAGGGAAGTCAATGCTTTAGTTTACTTTATGGGGATAATGCTGACGAAATTTTCTCCTCTTTTAATCTATCCGCTGAGAATCAGAAAAAGTATGACATGGTCATTAAACGGTTTACTGATCATTTTATTGTGAAGCGAAATACTATTTTCGAGAGAGCTCAGTTTAATAAACGAGTTCAAGGGGAGGGGGAAACAGTGAATGACTTTATAACATTATATTCACTTGCTGAATTTTGCGAGTACGGAACTTTACATGACGAACAAAATCATGACGAATACAACTGATTCGAGACAAAATAGTTGTAGGAATCATTGATAAACGATTGAGCGAAAAACTGCAGCTTGATTCTGAACTTACATTGTGTAAAGCAATAGAACAGGTCAGACTGTCAGAGTCTGTGAAAAAACAACAAGAAATGTTAAGTGGCCATAAGGCTTCTATCCAAGCAGTTACAAAAGTTAATAAACGCGGTGTAACTAATAAAAGCTCTTTTCAAAAAGCAAAGTTTAATAAAGATAAAGCGTTCAATAGAAACAGAGATAAACTTAAAAATTTGGAATGTTGCAAATGGTGCGGAAAACAGAAGCACCAAAGGAAATTCTGTCCTGCAAAGGACGTTAAATGTCGAAAATGTTTCAAAATGGGTCACTTTGAGAGGGTATATTTACAAAAAGTATCTGAGAAATCTGAAATCTCATTTTTAGGAATAATTACAGCTGTATCGAAGGATCACAATTGTACTACCGATTGGACAGTACCGATTAAATGTAAAAATAAAACGATTAATTTCAAAATTGACAGTGGGGCTGATTATACTGTCATTTCAAAATCTGTGTTGGTTTCAGCTTTCAAAAATCAGAACGTTGAAAAACCCGATAGAAAGCTTTGCGGACCTGATGGGAGTGCACTTAAAATAATTGGGAAGCTCCGCGAACATCTCAGCAATGGAGACAAAACTACCAATGAAGTTATTTATGTAATTGACGGTTTACAAAACTGTTTACTGGGAAAACCAGCAATATCTGCATTTGGCTTGGGTCCGAAAATATTGGAAATATGCACCATAAATCCTAAACAAGTATTCCCTCATTTATTCAGTGGTCTAGGACTTATAAAGGGTAGTTATAAAATAACACTAAAGCCAGGGGCAGTTCCATTTGCAGTACGTTCCCCAAGACGCATACCTATATCCCTGTTGAAGAAAACTGTATTAGAAATTAAAAGTATGGTTGAGAAAGGAATTATTATACCAGTACACACATCCACAGAATGGTGTTCCCCTATGGTAGTAGTACAAAAAAATGATGGGAGTGTAAGAATATGTGTAGATATAATTCAACTGAATAAGAGTGTACAAAGAGAGTACCACCCTCTCCCCACTGTTGAATATTCTCTTAATCTGTTGACAGGAGCGAAAATATTTTCAAAGTTAGATGTAAATTCCGGATTTTGGCAGATTCCCCTCGAAGAAAAATCATCCTACCTTACAACTTTTATAACTCCTTTTGCCAGATTCCGGTTCTTAAGATTGCCTTTCAGCATTTCGTCACCACCAGAACACTTTCAAAGACGAATGGCGAACCTTTTAGAAAATACGTCAGGAACAATCTGCCACATGGACGATATTTTAGTTTGGGGGAAGGATCAAACAGAACATGATGAACGTTTGAAAAGTATTTTAAGAAAACTCAGTGAGGCAGGCATAACGTTAAATGAGAAAAAATGTCAATTTTCAGTCAACAAAATAAAATTCTTGGGTCATCTGGTCGATGAAAATGGTATTCATCCAGATGATGGGAAAATCAAGGCTGTACGAGACTATCCACCTCCAACCAACAAAAAGGAACTGAAACAACTGTTAGGAATGGCGAACTTTCTTGCGAAACTTGTTCCTAATTACGCTGACGTCTTGTCACCTCTTACTTGCATGTTAAACAGTAAAAATGTGTTTGTCTGGGGTAAAGACCAGGAAGCAGCATTTCAAAAATGGAAAAATATTCTGATGTCGGAACCAGTTTTGAAAATTTATGATCCTAAAAAGGTGTCCATAGTTACTGCTGATGCATCATCCTATGGAATCGGAGCGACTTTGAGACAAGCACAAGACAATGCCAGTCCTTGTGTAATCGCTTATGCTTCAAGAACACTCACACCTACTGAAAGACAGTATGCACAGATTGAAAAGGAAGCCTTCGCTTTAACATGGAGCTGCGAAAAATTTAAAGACTATCTTACGGGAACTCACTTTCGACTTGAAACGGACCATAAACCTCTCATTCCCATATTTTCGAAAAAGAATCTTGACGATTTAACACCACGATTACAAAGAATGAAAATGCGCATGATGCGCTATTCCTACTCTATCTTTCACACCCCAGGAAGGGAATTGTATGCAGCAGATGCTCTATCTAGACAGCCACAGAAAACGGAGGAAGAAAATGATGAATTGGCAGAAGAAATAGATGCTTATGTGCGAATGATTACATCAACTTTACCAGCATCCTATAAGAGACTGCTAGAATTCCAAAAATGTCAAGAGAGCGATCCTACCTGCCAAGGATTGAAGAAATTTGCTTTAGAAGGTTGGCCAAGCAAGAAAAACTTGCCGAGTTCATGCTTACAATACTGGAATCATAGATTTGAGATATCCATCCAAGACGGACTTTTAATGAAAGGTTGTCGAATCATTGTGCCCCCTGGTCTGAGAAAACACGTCTTGCAGCAAATTCACGAAGGACACATGGGAATAGCGAAATGTCGTGCGAGAGCAAGAACGTCGGTCTACTGGCCCGGGATAAATAAAGAAATTGAAGAAATGGTGAAAAATGCACCAACTGCATTGAAGAGACGAGTAATCGCCCTGAACCTTTGATGCCCTCAGAATTCCCAGAAAGACCGTGGGAAGTAGTTGGCATGGATCTCTTTAAATTAAAAAACTACTGGTACCTTATAATATCATACTACTATTCGAGATACCTAGAATTTGCAAAACTCGAAAGACTAACTTCCTCAGAGATCATTGAACATTGCAAATCAATTTTTGCAAGACATGGAATACCCAACACAGTAAGATCAGACAATGGACCCCAATTCCAAATAATCAATTCTTCTGAATTTTCAGACTTTTCCAGAAAATATGGGTTTCGCCATGTAACATCAAGTCCTCGTTATTCCCAAAGTAACGGATTTATAGAATCTGCGGTAAAAACTATCAAAGCAAGACTCAAGAAATCAGAAGATCCCTATATCGCCTTGATGACGTACAGAGCCACACCCCTGGAGAATTGGTTGAGTCCTGCCGAACTACTTTTTAATAGAAGATTACAGACAACACTCCCGATTGCAAGGTCCCAGCTAGAACCCAAAATCCAAGATAAGGATTTGCTCGAAAGGAAAGAAGAGAAAAGAATAGAAAAGCAAACAGAAAATTACAATTCAAGACACAGAGCAAAGATTTTGAGCGAATTGGTCCCAGGAGATACCGTGTGGATTACAGATAGAAGAGCAACAGGCACAATTAAGAGTAAAACGGATCATTCAAGATCGTACAATGTGGAATCTGGGAAAAGAAACTATAGAAGAAATCGAAAACATCTGATACCAGCGTCCAACTTTAAACCGGAAGCTGAGGATGCCGAGGATTTTGGTACCTCAGATCCTGAACCAAAGCTAACGTCTCCAGACCAGATGTCCAGTCTCCAAAGCCTCATGAAGTGACCAGTTCCAGTATTTCATCGGATCCAGGGAAAAAGGTTCCCTTAGATTCCAATCTAGGCGACAGTCCACCTGCCTATGTGACCAGGAGCGGTCGAACCGTCCGAGCCCCTCGAAGACTGGAATGACTGGAATCAACTACTTAAAAGGGGGAGATGTGACGTAAGGACTTTAACTGCAACCGAACTTTAACCGTCACCGCTTCGAATGCAAGCGGACACCGCGAGAACAGTTCCCCACGAAGTCGAGTATGTGTTTACTTCTTGTTTTGTGGCCGCGTAGAATTTAAATAAAATAAGCGTGCTAAGATATTCGGTGTACTTTCTTGCTTCTCAGCTACACGCTACCCTTAGCAAACGTTGACATTACAACAGTAGTTTAAATAATTCTGGCGTCAAGTTCTGTAAGATTATGGTAATATTCTGAATTCCTAAACCCTGATAGTCGTTTCTTTCCGATTGCCCAAATCCGCATTTTTGCACATATAGGGCCCGTTTACATCTGCAAAAATGCGGAGTAAATCCCGGGACTTACACTGCTTTCTACCCCGCTTCCCCTACTTAGGGGAAAAAGTGCGGGGCAGAAAGATTCTTGGTCGAAAGGAGGGTTAATGCAGAGTGAACCCCGCTTTCCCATGATGCATCGCGAGTTTTCCCCTGTTCTCCGCTTTAACCCGGGATTTTCACATGTAAACGGGCCCTAAGTTTTTCTATTAGGAGTCCATCTGCCCCTATCACCACGTGTTTTTGCGTCCTATGAACCATGGCCATGACTCACTGGGATAAGTACTAGTACAGGCTGTCCGAAAAGCTCCGGTTTTGCATAGTAGCAAAGTTTCGCTTCATCGCAGATTTGGCGCTGTTACCCGATCGTATCACTGTTGCCAACTCTGCCGGAGAAAATGCAGCTCAAATCAAAGTTAAAAGTATCCACAAATGGCTAACAATATTTTCAAGCTGAGAAAAAAAAAAAAAAAAAAATATATATATATATATATATTTTTGCGTTTACGTGCTTGTGCTGATGAAATATGCTTATCTGCTAGTGCTCTTTGAGACATTCCCAGGCGTTTCACACTTGAGGTGACACTTGCGTCGCTCGCAAGGTCACTGGTCTAAAACTGGTCTCGCGCCAGTTTGACCGTCGCGAGACCAGTTTTGCCTGTGTGAAAGCAGTCTGATACCGCTTTAGCGACGGAACGATCAAACTACTTAGGAAAGTGGTCTGACGACGCTCAAATCGACTTAGCCATACCAGAATTCTGTGCGATAATATACTGGTTACTTGGCGAGCTTGTAAAAGTCGCCAGGTATTGTTTATGTTGACTGCTTTCTTTTGTTTACTTTTGATTATCAGCCCATGCTTCGGATTATTTAAAATCATAATAATTTCTTGAAATTTATTTACTTTACACTCGTCATGTCTGTCTGAAAAAGTTAATCCTTTAATGTGATCTTATATTAGTATTTATTTAAAATGCTTCATTTTTTTATTTGTTAAAATGATGTTCTGTTTGCATCTGAAAAATAGAGATTTCTCACGGATACATTATCCAATTTTTTTTATTTTATTGTAGTTGAGTTATTTATATGTGGATAGAGTTTATCTTAAAAATATTGTATGCGTGAATGTTTTTTGCTTGCTCTCTTTAAAAATTGATGCATGAATATAGTTGAATGCTTACTACTTAATGTCATGCAGATTCATTCCATTTATTAACTTTAAATTATGTATATTTTCGAGGTTTTAAAAACAAAATCTTCATCTATCAATTATGGATATTTTTCTGTTTTATTTTAGATAATCGTAATATAGTTAAGTTTAATGTAAATCTGTTTAATAAAATTTTTAACTTATATTGCAGTGTTTTTGTTACGAAAATGTATAATAAATTTGGAAAAGTAAAATATGCCTCTTTTTAAATGTAAGTTTACATTGTTAACTACTAATGGTTTCTTTTTTATATCCGTTTTCTGTCAGATGAAATATTGCACATCCACAATGAAGTTAAACTGGTAAGATGTGAGACATTGGAACAGAAAATTAAATAATACTGCTTCATGTCTTACGTCTGACTGGTAAAAGTGTAATTCAACTGTCTAGAATAAGAGCATCTTTTGTTGTAAGTAAATACCGAGCTGCGGATTCATTATCTTAATATGTTGGCATCTAAAATATGGTTTAATATTTTATTTAGGTTTTTTTTTTTTAATTATTGGCCTTTAATTTTTTTTTTTTTTTCATTCCTTTATTTAACGTTCTAATGCCGTTAGATTAAATGTTAACCTTTTATTTTATATTTATTTCTTACTATTTGGAATAGATTTTAAAAGTCAAATTTACTTGAAAGATCTGGATGAGAAATGTTTGAAGTATTTACTAGCAATAACTAATGCACATCATAGTATACTATTTCTCAGATTTATAATGGCAAAATTTGTTATAGTAATTTTCATGTTATTGATCAAAATTAATAAAAAATACTTTAATTATGGCAAGAATCTTTCCAAAGTAATCCTTAAATTAATTTTTAAGAATATAGTAAATGTGTAACTCTATATTTATATATTATATTGTCATCATCCAATTGTCCATAATTTTTTCTTCCCAATCTGTGCGATTAAGTCCCAGTAATGTTTTAAACAATTACACGAATCTCAGTTACAGATGTCAGTGGCGGCCCGTGGTCAAAAATGTTAGTGCATCCGAAAACATAGGAGCCTTCCTCCAGACAGGAATGGAAAATCTTTGTTACTGAATTCGAACGCTAGCTGATTAAGCCCTCCCTGAGGAAAAAAAAAAAAAAAAAAAAAAAAAGAAGAAATTACATAAAAAATTTAAGAGATCCTATTTTACTTCCATTAAATGGACATAAATTTCAACTAGCCGCTCTTATCCTCAAAATTGCATTAATCCGTGTCTGATTGGAAGTTTCCTTAGAATTTTCTTTTGTAATGATAACATGAGAAGAAAAGTAAAAAAGAGAAAACTTACTTACATTTTATAAATCAAATTAATCCTCTTTTCTTTTAAACTTGCGAATCGGTCTGTGATGTCCTCATAAAAAGGTGTTGTTTTAATAAGCTCATCAATTATTCCCCGTTGGATTGACAGAGTCGATAATGCCGTCAATCGTTCCTCGGGCATGGAATTCCTCAAATAATTTTTAATTCTCTTTCGACAAGAGAAACTTCTTTCAGTTGTTGTGCTTGTAGTGGCTATTGTCATTATCAAACACAGGAGTTTATATACTTCTTGGAAAATGTCCTTCGCTCCATTATCATGCATGTTTTTAATTATTTCTTGCACACTACAATTTTCTGGGATGTTATTTATGGAAAAGTCCTCAAACTTTGAAGAATCGGTGAGACAAAAAAAATATAAACATTCGCTATCTTTAAATCTTGCATCAAATTCCATTACTATGGTATCTTAAATTTCAAAATTATAATATTTTAAATTTTCGAAACACATCTTCTTGCGTTTGGAAGCCATATTGTCTTTTGAAAACAATTTCTGTTTTCGAATTCGCCATTAAAAAAAAAAAAAAAAGAAAAGAAAAAAACGTGTCCTCAAGTGTGAATCTAAAATCATTAAAATAATTCAAAAATCCATTTGCATGTCGAATGGGAGTTTCATCCATGTTTGGATCAGATAAAATGTTTTCGAAAATTTCTTTTAACCCTTTCCATTCATCTGTTACCACTCTTAATATTTTACTAATAGAATGTTATCGAGTGTCAGTGCTAGTTGGTATTTTCCGTGCAATTGTTGAATTTAATAAGTATGTTCCAGTGGTGTAGCCCTAAAAAAAAAAGTGGGGGGACGCTCATTTTTAGAAGAAATTCAACCGAAATGTACGCATTCTTTTCTGAAACAGTTATATATATATATATATATATATATATATACACAGGGTGTCCAGCCTTAATGTGACCCAATAGCTAATTCCCGAACCGTTCGGTTTAGATATGCATTTCCAATTTGAAAAATGTTTTAAAAATGGTAAATAATGTTTTTAAGTGCTTTTCGAACCAAAAAACACATTTAGAAAAAAATTACAAAAATTAAATTTTTATATGGTCCCCAGGTCCTATCACTTATATTTAGGAAAAGATGCAGTACAAAAAAACAAAAAGTTTCATTTTATTACGATAAAAACTGACCGAGTTATGGAACTTTGAAAATCATACATTTCATCCATTTTCTTGGCCATTTTCAAGACGGTCCCTTACTAGCTTCTTGAAAATGGCCGAGAAAATGGATGAAATGTATGATTTTGAAAGTTCCATAACTTTTTCAGTTTTTATCATAATAAAATGAAACTTTTTGTGTTTACTTTGTTTTTGTGTACTGCATCTTTTCCTAAATACAGTAAAACTCGCTTAAGACGCTTTCCCGCTTAAAACGCTTTTTTCCGTCAGTCCCTGGACATTTCCTATACTAATCAATGCAAAATCCACCTGATAAGACGCTTTTGTTCTGCTTTGTGCCGTCGGTTAAGACGCTGTTCTCTTATTTCTGATGAAGCTTTCCCCCCCCCCCTTTTTAATGGTATTGCAATCCTCTCGAGATTAGTCACGGTAACCTAACGCTTTAATGAATAAAGGATAACGAATTACAGCTTATATAAAAACGAATATTGACTTTAGCGAATCACAAAGCGAAATACAGAATCAAGCTCTTGGAATTCTCAAAGACGAGCCTGGATGACAATTGAACATTTCACAAACTGGATTCAACATTTTGACACATTTTTTGGTAAGCAAAAGAGAAAAATCATCTTCTTCGTTGACAACTGCCCGGCGCAGACGAAAGACATTCTTGTCACCAACATAAAACTTGTCTTTTTGCCACCAAATGCAACATCTGAGTTGCAACCTCTAGACCAAGGCATTATTAAATCTGTAAAACAAAAATACCTGGGTTACATCTGGTTTAATTTCGTCCCAGGCTGTACTAATGAAATTTATGGAATCGAAAACATTGACTTTTGTTGAATTGCCTCACTCCATATCTCTCAAGTATAGCACTTCAGAGATATGGAGTGAGGCAATTCAACAAAAGTCAATGTTTTCGATTCCATAAATTTCATTAGTACAACCTGGGACGAAATTAAACCAGATGTAATAAAAAACTGTTTTTGGAAAGCTGCGTTTGATGTGTGGAACAATTCAATGCAGGCTGACCCTTCACTTCCAGAAGATGAGGACTTTCAATCATTGGAGAATTTCCCTGATTATGTAACGGTGGACGATCACCTCGTGACCTGCAGCATTCGGACATTCCATATAGAAGAAATAATCGCAGATGCCGCGATTGAAGAGATTGAGAAAGAGAATGCCGACGAACAAGAGGAGGACGAAGAAACGGAACCGACAGCTATACCTACCGTTACAACTGGCTTGTATTATGTAAGTGAGCTGCGGAAAGTACTATCCTCTTTGGAACATGCGGAGGAAATGTTAACCTACGTTAACAAAATTGATAATTTTCTTGCTGCAAAACATACGCAGAATCTTAAACAAACAAAAATAGATGGTTTTTTTCCCCAGCACATCAGAAATGTGAAGTTCGGTGCGTATTATATTTCTCATTTGTACAATATTATCTATGCAGTATAATAAGTATTTTGTGTAATTTATAAATGTAGAACAATGCATACGTATTTTTTCTAAGCACTTAGGTTTTTTTTCTTTCCCAATTCACCTTCCCAAGACGCTTTCCCGCTTAAGACGCTTTCCCGTTTAAAACGCTCTTTCAAGTTGGTCCGTTGAAGAGCGTTTAAAGCGAGTTTTACTGTATAAGTGATAGGACCAAGGGACCGTATAAAAATTTAATTTTTGTAATTTTTTTTTTATGGGTTTTTTGGTTCGAAAAGCACGTAAAAACATTCTTTACCTTTTTAAAAACATTTTTCAAATTGGAAGTGCATATCTAAACAGAACGGTTCGGGAATTAGCTATTGGGTCACATTAAGGCTGGACACCCTGTGTGTGTGTGTGTGTGTGTGTGTGTGTGTGTGTGTGTATATATATATATATATATATATATATATATATATATAGGAAGCTGAAGGCTGATTACAGTCAAATAAATAAACAAACTAATAAAAAAAATACTTTTTAATTATCAAACAAGCCCTTTTGGCTAAACAGCACTTATGCTATACACACACTCAAAATCTATAGAACAACACACTCTTTACATTTTCACGTAGTTACTAAATTTTGCGCGTGCAACTTTTTGCAATGCATTTTAAGATCATGAAATGTCTCGTTTTAAATAAAACCAGTGAGTTTATTGGAGTCAGTGACTCATCTGATCCCACACATCGGCTGTCCTGACAGTTCTGTCGTCCTCGACTGAAGTCATTTTCCCCAAGGCTTCATATACTCGGCGGCACTGGATGTTTTATTTGGACCTTCGTGATTTCCTACCTTTTCTACTTCGTAGCGATCGTTTGGCTTTACAACCGATACTCTATAAGGTCCGTGATAATTTTCTTTCAGCTTTAAGCCTGAACCCAATTGGGTTCTTTTGATTGCTACTATATCACCAACTTTATACTTCTTTGATTCCTTTCTACACTTATTAAATTGTTTCTTATTTTCTTCTTGAATTTTCATGATGTTTTTCCTCGCTTCTTCTCTCATATCTTCTCGTTCTTTCATCATGTAGTTCATATATTCATCTTCTAATATCTCTTTAATTCTCAAGTCATTCTTATCTTTCATTTTAATTCCTATCAATAATTCAAAAGGAGTGAATTTCGTACTTCTTGTGGAGGAACTATTGATGATTCTCTGTACGTCGGCCACGTACTTGTACCACTTTGAACTGTCTTCTTTAGAAAGTTTTGACAGAACTGGAATCAAGATGGCATGCGTTCTTTCGACCTGTCCGTTCCCTCTAGGCAATTCGGTCGTTATCTTTATGTGTTCGATACTTTGCTCTGCACAATATTCTTCAAATTCTTTAGATGTGAATGCAGACCCCCTGTCTGATATTATTCTTGAAGGATTGCCGATTACTACTTGTTGTAGTTTCAGTTTGTCTATGACTTCTTTGGCTGATGTAGACTTAACAGGATAAAAACACGTAAACTTCGTGAAAGCATCTGTTACTGTGAAAATATACTGATATCTTTTGTCTGTAGATGGCAATGGGCCAATGTGATCAATATGGTAGGTGCTTAAGGGCAAGTTTTCTTTTGGAATTGGATTCAAAAATCCTTCGGCTTTACCGCGTTTTCTATTGTGTAAAATGCAGTCAATACAGTTTGCTATTACCGTCTCGACTTGTTTTCTCAATTTTGGAATGTAGAACTCTTGCTTTACTAATTCTTCTGTTTTGGAGACAGCAAAGTGACCTCTGTTATGCATCTTTTTAATGATTTCATTTTGCATTTCTTCAGGTACTACTAGCAACTCTCTTCCATTTTCCCACTTGTATAATGCATTATTCTTAAGGAAGTAACCGTTTTCTACTCCCTTGTCAACTAAGGTTTTTATTGTTTTTATATGTTCATCTTGCTCTTATGAAGCGATAATTTTGGCTGTTACCCCATCTAAAGATCTAGTGATGATCAGAACAGTGTTTCGACTCAGTGCATCCACATGTTTCATTCGATCTGTTGTTCGATGTTCGATTTCATAATCAAAGTCTTCTAGAAATAAAACCCATCTGGCAACTCTTGCCGCTAACTCCTTTTTGTTCAACGTTTTCTGAAATGCCTGACAATCAGTAATGATCTTGAATTTTGAACCTAACAGATAGTTTCTGAATTTTTTTAGAGCTTCGATTATTGCGAGTACCTCTAATTCATAACTGCAATACTATTCTTGTTGAGGAGTTGTTTTCTTACTCATATATTGTATAGGATGAAATTTTTCATCATCTCCTTTCTGTAGTAATACAGCACCAAAACCATGGCTGCTTGCGTCAGTGTGAAATTCTAATGGAGATCCTTGTTTGAACAAATGTAATACTGGCTTTTGGGACAACATTTCTTTCAATTTGTTAAATGCTTCTTCTTGTTCAGGACCAAACCTAAATGTGGAGCCTTTTCGTAGTAGATCACTCAATGGTCTGGCTATCTGGGCATATTTGGGTATAAACTTGCGAAAATATCCACTTAACCCTAGAAATGACTGAACTTGCTTAATGGATTTAGGTTGAGGAAACCTTTGAACGGCTAATGACTTATTGGGTGAAGATTGTATCGTTCCGTCTTCAACGACATAACCGAGAAATTCAACTTTTCTTTTCAAAAACTGACACTTTTTAAAATTGATGTCCAACCCGTATTCAGAGGCAACAGTCAGCACTCTCTTTAACTTTTCAATTCCTTCCTCTTCATCTTTGAATGGAATGATTATATCATCCATGTAAATAACAATAGTATTATCACACAGGAACTCCCTGAAAACTCTATTTATGAATCGTTGAAATTGACTTGGTGATGTGCTTAACCCGAAAGGACATTTTAAAAATTCATATTCCCCATTATGTGTAACAAATGCAGTATATTTTCTGCTCTTCTCATCTATTTCGATGTGAAAAAATCCGTTTTTCAGATCTAAAGTTGTAAAAACTTTCGCCTTCTCCAAGTGATCTAATACGCCTTCAATTAATGGTAAAGGGAAACGGTCTTTAACGATCTTCCGATTTAATTTTCGATGATCTACACACAACCTATACGAGTTATCTTTTTTTTTTTACATAACACCACTGGTGCAGCATAATCAGAATAACTAGGTCTAATTATCCCATCCCTTAACCATTCATGAATTTGATCTTCTATTATTTTCTGTTCTTTCAAAGGAAATCTTCGTGGACGCTTGCTCACAGGTCGTCAGTATCGTCAGTTAAAATTATGCTCATCTTCAGTTTAGCAGTCTTCGTTTTTCTTGGTTTGTAATCTGCAATCAACTTCCTGATTTCTTCTTTACAATCTAACTTAATCAAATGACTCAAATCTATTTCTTCAGAGCTTACAGCTTCGGATAGATTAATCAAAAAATTATTTTCTGGTAACCCTTCATTTTCAAATTCTTTCCCCTTGCTCTCAGGAAAAACTTGATTCTCATTTAAGACCTTGTTTACACTACTCTCGTGATTTATATAAGATGTTTTTATACAAGTATTTTCGCTTGAATCCGTTTTATTAGGCGAATATTGATGCGTCAACAGTTCATTTATTTGAAAAGCGTTTTTATTTTCAATACTCTGAATTCTAGGCGATTCTTTATATCCAGTTACAAATTCTTTCACTACTTTAATGTAACCGATCCGAACATTTTCGCACTTGCCTAGTACCTTTAATCCATTTTCATCGATAGATAAATTAAATTTGTTGATTACGTCGACTCCTAAAACAATTTCATGCGCGAGATCTTTCATAACGTAAGCATTAGTAGAAATTGTAATATTATCGATACACAATTCCGTTGTAAAATAACCTAATGGTTGTACTACTTCTTTGGCGATACCTGATATTTTTACATCATCAGAACATAGTTTTGGAGAACTAATTTTTATATAAGTTTCGTAATTCACAGGTTCAATTCGCTTCCAGTATCGATCAAACATCTTGCGTTCTTCCCGTTAATTTGAATATCTTTTTCCATCCTATTGGAATTTGAGATATAGAAGTTAGCTTCCTTTTTGGTATGTGAAGTGGATACTTGGTTGAAATTTTTATTTTGTCGAGAATCATGGCGGGAAATTTGGCAATCATTCTTTCTATTTAAACATTGAGAAGCGACATGGCCGTAGAGATTACAGGCGAAGCACTTAATTTTTGATCTGTCCCTATTTTTTATCGCACAGTCAACATTTGAATTATTCGCGCTATTTGAATACCTGGATTTATTATTATTTTGGACACGATTAAAATACTTTTCATTATCCGATTCCTTCATGTAGGATCTTTCATTAGTCATTTCAAAATTATTTGAACTTCGATTACCCTTCCTGAAACTACGCCTTGCGGCTTCATAATCATCTAGCTTGTTTACTAACACATCAACTTTTTTAATACTTGGGAGGTCATCAATGAAATGTTCTTGAATGTCATACGGCAAACTCTGTTTTATGCGATCCGTTATAATTAATTCCTTCAGATTTTCAAAATCGCCAACCTCCATACCGTGAATCCACTCATCGAAATAGTTACGAAGCTCGAAAGCAAAATCTCGCCAATTGGCGGACTGTTGTTTTTTGTGAGAGATAAACTTCTGCCGAAATTCTTCTGCCGTTAATTTAAAACGCTTTAAAATAAGGTTTTTCACGTGATCGTAATCATCTGCTAAGGGATCCGATTCTCTCGATATTATATTTACGAATTCTAATGGTAACAAACTTAATAAATGCATTGCCCAATCATTTTTAGGTATGTCTAATCTGCTGATTTGTTTTTCGAATAGTGCTAGATAAATACCAATATCTCCCGATCCGTCGAATCGCGTCATAATATTTTGCGGAGTTTGTTTTCTATTCTCATTATTAGACTCAAGCGGATTTTCTATTGTGGTTTCTCGTCTACAAGTAATTTCTAACCGTCGTAACTCAAATTCTCTTTCTTCCCTCTCTCTTGCGATTGCTATTTCTCTTTCTTCCCTCTCTCTTGCGATTGCCATTTCTCTTTCCTCTCTTATGACCTCAAGGCGAGATTTGACAAAATCTTCATCAAAATCCTCAGAGTCTTTAATTAACTTTAAAAGCGCAGGTACTTTTATATTTGGCAGAACATTGATACCTAACTCTTCGCATAATGATAACAAATCACATTTCTTGGCTTTCGTTAAGCAAGACATATTTTCTTAATAAACTTCTTCCTTTAAGATATAATAAAATTTCTACTCACAGTTCCTTGGATTACTCAATGGTTGAAATGCTCCAATCACATTACTCAACGTCAGTCCGTAAATCAATCCCGGCCGAGCCCCCATTTGCAGGAAGCTGAAGGCTGATTACAGTCAAATAAATAAACAAACTAATAAAAAAAAATACTTTTTAATTATCAAACAAGCCCTTTTGGCTAAACAGCACTTATGCTATACACACTCTCAAAATCTATAGAACAACACACTCTTTATATTTTCACGTAGTTAATAAATTTTGTGCGTGCAACTTTTTGCAATGCATTTTAAGATCATGAAATGTCTCGTTTTAAATAAAACCAGTGAGTTTATTGGAGTCAGTGACTCATCTGATCCCACATATATATATATATATATATATTTAGTTGGTTGGTTGGTTGGTTGGTTGATTGTTGTTTATTGGCACAAGGTCCAAAAAGGACATGCTGCGCCAGACAAGGAGTTAAAATCGTACCATGATGTATTCAGATGAAAGGTACCACAAAAATCTAGTAAAAGCTAAAATGTAAAGACTAAAAAGGTGAAACGTAAAATTCAAAAAGTGTTAAAAGTAGATAAAAGGTCAAACAAAGACATCTCGATGGGGGATCCCATCCAGATGCAAGTCAGAAGTGTGCAGATACGTCACACTGAAAAGAGAATGTTAGCCCGTTGAAGGAATAAAAACAAGTGCTGGTGAGGGGTTTCACCCAAAAGATCCTCAAGTCTGGGATGAGAACAATTAAAATTACTTAGGTAAAAGGCTTTAAAAGCAGAGCAAGAGGTTAAAAGATGATGTATGGTAAGAGGAGTATGACAATGAGGGCATTCAGGAGCAGGTTCACCCAAAAGGAGATACTGATGGGTAAGTCTCGTATGGCCAATGCGAAGACGTGTCAGAATGACGTCGTGCTTGCGGTACGATAGAGTGGACCAGTGCGTAAGGGATGGCCGGATAGAGTGAAGTTTGTTTTGGGTTTCACAGTCCCATATATGATTCCAAGTGCCTTTTGTTAGGGAAGAAATGCCAGATTTTATATCAGTATAGGGTAGATCACAATTATATGGGACAGTAGAATGCCTGGCCAAAGAATCGGCTTTTTCATTTCCGAGAATCCCAGTATGGCTAGATATCCAACAGTAGAGGATGTTGTATTCACGGTTCATGAGTCTCTTGTGCATGCGTAATACTTTCAAAATATAGCTATGAGTTAGGGAGCCGGATTTCAGATTCTCCAGGACACTTCGTGAGTCAGAGTAGATGATGAAGTGTTTGGTATTTGTTCTTGAGATGTAAAGAAGGCTTTCATAAATAGCTAATAATTCGGCTGTAAATACGGAACAAAATGAAGGTAGGGTATAGTTGTAAGGATGATTATGATGTACATAAGCAAAGCCAACGTGATTATGAGATTTTGAGCCGTCAGTATACAGTTCTTCGAAGTTTTGATATTTCCTTTTATGGTCTAAAAATAACTGTTTATATATTATGGGGTCAGTGTTTGATTTTGTGAAGCCTTCGAATGGTTGTAGGTAGGGAATCTGCAATTTGGTCCATGGTGGGACTTCATGAAATGAACAAGTAGATACATAAGATCCTCCAATTGGGTACCGACTACACTCCTACGGATCCTAAGTCCGAAAGGGGGAGTGCAGGAAGGGCGATTTGCATAAAACTGGTCCAGTTGGGTATCTATGAAAGAATCCTTTAAGGGATGTGAAGAATGAGAAAAGATGCGAAAATAGGTACTCAATGACAATTTGTGGCGTATGAGAGTGAGAGGTGGTTCATGACAGGTGACGTAAAGGCTATGTACAGGTGATGTCCTAAAAGCTCCAGAGCATATGCGTAGTGCAGTATGATGCACGGTGTCAAGTTTTTTTAGCATTGATTTAGAAGCCGATCCATAAATGCAGCTTGCATAGTCCATTTTGGAACGGATGACAGCTCGGTAGATCCGCATCAGAGCATCACGCTCTGCCCCCCAAGAGGTATTGGTTAAGACCTTTAAAATGTTCAGTTTTTTTTCGCATTTTCTACGAGTGTCAGAAATACACTGCTGGCCATCGTAAATGCAACACCCTGAAGGAAGCATGCAAATAATATGAAATTTACAACATGCATTAGCTGAGGTGAGATATGCAAATGATTAGAATTTCAGCGCAGACGCACATCAAGCGCGCCTGTGGCGCCACCTCAAAGTGCTATTTAAGGCTTGGAGATTTCGACGGTTTCAAGTACAGCAATTGTGTTTTTCTTGCTTTTTTTTCAAAAAAACGATAAATTATGCCTCGTAGGAAACAACGATCATCTTTTGATCAAGTATCCGAGTTTGACAGAGGAAGGATAGTGGCATACCGAGATTGTGGGTTATCTTTCAGGGAAATCGGTCGTCGTATTGGACGAAACCAAACAACTGTGATGCGGATATGTGATCGTTGGGTGCAGGAGGGTACGACGGACAGACGTGATCGACCGCATCGACCTCAGTGCACCACGTCACGTGATGACAGGCAGATTGTACGCATGGCAGTGACGGACCGCTCAGTCACATCACGAACCATATCACAGCAGATTCAGTCTGTAACGCATCATCCAGTGTCTGCGCGTACCATTCGACGTCGTTTACAGCAGAATGGTCTGTCCGCAAGACGTCCGTTGCTTTGTCTACCTCTGACGCGGAACCACAGACGTCTCCGCCGCCAATGGTGCGATGAAAGAAGGATGTGGACGACAGAATGGAATGAAATTCTCTTTACTGACGAGTCACGCTTCTGTATGCAACACCACGACGGTCGGATTCGAGTCTGGAGACACCGTGGAGAGAGGATGCTGAACAGCTGCATTATGCACCGTCACACTGGTCCTGCACCGGGTATTATGGTATGGGGCGGTATCGGATATCTCTCTCGCACTCCTCTAGTACGCATTGCCGGTACTTTAACCAGCCAGCGCTACATCTCCGAGGTGTTGGAGCCAGTTGTCCTTTCTTACCTTCAGGGCTTGCCAACAGCCATATTTCAGCAGGATAATGCACGGCCACACGTGGCACGCATTGT
>JAWZYV010015512.1:0-56883 GCA_038373885.1 Cheiracanthium punctorium
CACATCGGCGAAAATGCGCATCAGAATAATACGCGACTATCGAACTTTTTTCTTGAAAAAGTGACTTTTTACTCAAAATAGTGACAAATTAGTGACATTTTCATAAAAATATGGACTTTAGTGACTTTGCTGAAAAAAAGTTACTTTTAGTGACCGGCTCCTACCCCTGCCAGCTCTGGAATTTTTCGCATAGTTGGTAAAAAATAAAATTAATCAGCCTATACACACCAACTTGCCTAATAACTTGAAAGGTTGATGGAATCACTTTCTAAAAATGTTGATTAAGCTGTTTTTTATATTCGAAGTCGTCATTATTTGCAGAAAAATTAGACTCAATGAAACTTTATGAGTTTCCACCGTACAAACTTCTTTCAGATCTCACTTTAAAGAAATAAAATTCATGAAGAAAAGTCTTAAATATTTGGGTGCAACAAATACTTTTTGAGGAAAGCTGTAGCCATCAATTACTTTAATGTTTGTCTGGTTGGCTTTCAGTTTTAGTTCGGACAGCTAGAGCTGTGCTATATTGCATACATGTACAGAAACAGATGAGGATTGTTAAGCTTATATTATATGCATATTAATTGAGAGTTCTTTTGCATTAGAAAAAGACCTTTCTTAACAGCTAGGAAAGCGAAAGAAATGTTATTGACATAGAAGGATTAAAGAATAATTTACGTTCACAATTGAGAAGCAATTAACTGAAATCGAACATGATGGAAAATAAATTATTTTAGAATTTTATTAAAGCTTATGAATTTAATTAAAGGGGAAAAGACACATTCTAATTCCCAAAATATGTAATGAGCATCGCATTCATTTCGTTTTGAAAAGATGTATGAAAACTGGCTTTATCAGATAATATTTTTATTTTTTTTTATGTGTACATATTTTGAGGAAAAACAACATAATTAAAGGAAATAGGGCTGATTTCACTTATTGAGCTGCTCTAATTACTAAATTAATTCCAAATATCCTACTCCTACTTATAGTACGAACAGAAGCAAGGATGTGGTCGAGCACCTGCTCTGTAGGTACATCATTGCTAACCACTTCTGGAACTCTCAATAGTCTGGTGTTCAGCACTTGTTTGCGACACAAGGGACAACTGCTTTTTCTCTGCGCCCATTGCCCTAAACATCTCTCGTGAAAGGAATGGTTGCACGAGACTGTTTTCATTTTACGACATCGTTTAGTATCCATACATATAGCGCATTTCATGGCACTCGCAACTTCAGGCTTTTTGATAGAAGGATCAGCAGCCTCGACTTTCCCGTGTTCAGAGGGCTTTGAGGAAGGTGCTCCATTTTCTGAAGAGCTGTTGGGATCTTTTGATATAGACCTTTTCTTCTTAGTTTCTGAATTCTGACTGTTAGTTTCTGAATTCTGACTGTTTTTACGCTTCCCAAAATTGCGTCTTGTGGAAGTTGTGTTGACGGCTTCTTGTCCTGTCAAATTGCTTGTCGGAGGAACCACCAAACTGTCACGACTTAAAGAATTCTGTCTTCCTTTTCTTCGGCACATTTTCATGGGCAATCTGAAAAAAAAAAAAAAAAAAAAAAAATAAATAAATAAAGCATTCGTTTATTGAGTTTATCTGTGAATACCCAGTGGCAGAAAGTTTTGAAGCTGTCTGCGACAAGCTTTTAGAATTTTGTAATCGGTCTGCAAAATTTTGCGTGCAATTTTAGTGGATAATTCATACATAAGATCAACAATTTTTAATCACAGTTGTTCTTAAATAGTGTTGACTCCAGAAAAAAGAACAGAGTTAAGCCAGAATTAATTAAGGGGGGAAAAATTAAAAAAAGGGCACTTTTGAATTTTACGAGAAAATACAGGTAGATAACATAATATAGAAACTGGTTTGAAACAATCTCGAAGCAACTAGGGCTTATCGGGAAAGCTTTGTAATGTGTGTCCTGATTTACAACACATTGTTCACTTTTTTTAAAAGCATACCTTAGTTTCTTTTCTCTTTTGGTGAAAATTTCGTGTAATTTCTTTTGGGACTGTTACTTCTTGTTCCTCAATTTTATCACACTATGACTGGGCCACAAGTTTTCACACTGGATCACATTCATATTTGATATTGCACCTTTATTTTGGTACAAACGTTAAAACAACAAAGGAAATTTCATTGCATGTGGATTGCGGATTAAGGTAGATGTGTTTAGCATATAATAAAAATTAAAATTCCTGTAATGCTAGATGTATAAAATTTAATAAAATAATTCAGAATTTAAATTCTTTTGTTTGAAAAAAGTATTGAATGAGTACGAAGCAAAGATTTATGTTCAGCAACTTTGATAAACCCTTATTAGACCTAATTTAGAAGTGTAACAAACAATTAAACTCATCCATTAATTGATAATTATAGAAAATTGGAAAAATTGAACTCAGAGCACAGAATACTACTGGAATAAAAGCCAGAGTCATACAAATTTTGTATTGTATGTAACTGTTGGATGCACAACACTATTTAAAATCAAGTTACGAAAATGTACTTGTTCTTACTCTTTCACACACACACACACACACACACACTTATAATTTAATTTTTGCTCATTCATGAAAAGTGAATTTAAGCTTTTTAAAAAGCACTATTCTTTCATCCTTAAAATAAATAAATAAAAATAATAATTATTAAAAAATATATACGTTTTAGCTGATATAAATATAAATAGACAATAATAAAAATAATTAGACTCGCAGTATTCTTAAAAGGTAGGAAATGTTTAAAATATTTTTAATAATTTACTTTTTAAAAAAGCTTTGTTTTTTAATTTTGTTTGTGACATACTTAAAATGGCTCTTTAAAAGCACTAAATTTTCTTTCTAAAACTTTAAAGTAAAAAAAAAAAAGTATATTAAAATTGTATAAGTTAGATACTTTCAGTAGCATAGCCAGAAAATTTTCATTGGGGGAGGGGGGGGGGGGATTATGACTACTTCAACTTATATACAGTCAACTCCTTTAATCTGCAAATTCCCCTAATCCACAATTTATTTTTATTGTAAACAAAAAAATCAATTTTGAAAAATACAATTTCAATGTGTTCGGCAATTCTCATGTAACATTCAATAATAATAATAAAAAATAAAAATTTTTAGGAATAATAAATTTTTAGGATTAGCTCAACTCAACTTTGCATATGTTCATTTTCCTTTTTCATGCTGTTAACACACTCGATTGCGATAGGGATTCTCATACAGCATCAATCAAGAAAAAATATGTCTCTTGATGAAGGGTTTCAAATTGGAGAGAATAACATTAGTTTTCTTGCAAAATAAACTTATTTCTGAACAAGAAATTGCATTTTTACACATTTGCAAGCTAAAGTTTTGGAAAACAAATGTAAAAATTTAAAACAAACCACTATTACATTAATGCTTAAAAAATTTAGAGTAATCAATTATGAATTTTCATTTCTGCACTTGAAATATGAAAATAAGGTAAAATCATACAAGCCGGTGCCCACCCCATGTAAACATGGCGACAGTCGCTGGAGCTTGGCGACCGCCAAGCTCCAGCGACTGTCGCCATGTTTACTAGTCATTCTAGGCAACCAGTGGTCCGTTTTTAACTAAAAAAACCCCAGTGGATTCAGCAACCTAGTTGTACAGCTATCTAAACTAGGCAACCAGTGGTCTGTTTTTAACTAAAAAAACCTCAGTGGATTCAGCAACCTAGTTGTACAGCTATCTAAACTAGGCAACCAGTGGTCCGTTTTTAACTAAAAAAACCTCAGTGGATTCAGCAACCTAGCTGTACAGCTATCTAAACTAGGCAACCAGTGGCCCGTTTTTAACTAAAAAAACCTCAGTGGATTCAGCAACCTAGCTGTACAGCTATCTAAACTAGGCAACCAGTGGCCCGTTTTTAACTAAAAAAACCTCAGTGGATTCAGCAACCTAGCTGTACAGCTATCTAAACTAGGCAACCAGTGGCCCGTTTTTAACTAAAAAAACCTCAGTGGATTCAGCAACCTAGTTGTACAGCTATGTAAACTACGCAACCAGTGGACCGTTTTTAACTAAAAAAAACAACAACAGTGAACTAAGCAACCTAGTTGTACAGCTAATGTAAACTGGGCAAACACTGGCCCGTTTTCAACTCAAAAAAACATCGGTGGATTAAACAACCTAGTTGTACACCTCTTATAAAGTCAGTATGATTAGAATAGCACGTAAATAGCACTTACGAAAACATAAACACTTCAAATATCAATTTAAAATTCACATTAAAAACCTTAAACATCGAAAGATTCGTTAAAAAAGAACACTTACCTCTATTTTTTTGGTAAATAACCGCTCAGAAATGTCCCCAACACCCACCGGCTTATAACGTACTATATTTCTAACAAACACCCACAAATTCTTTTCTTATATTAACATAACACATTTCATTCCCTTCCATCAATAACGCAAACAATTTCAAATTCCCAAACCTGACGAAACACGTATTCTTTATGGTTGCCAGTCACAACTACCACCGGCAGTTGGCGGTGCATCGCTCACTCTCGCGTCAGATTGTTCGCCAATGATTTGTAAACAAACCATTGACATGTAAACAAGGCACCGTATACGGAATATAGTCCGAAAATAAATATGTATAAATAATTAAAAACATTAAAAAGGCCTTAAAATCTCCGTAAAACTCTAAAAACACGCACCATTTGAGCGCTTCCGACAGTTCAGTTCACTGTCATCTTCAGAAGTGAGTCCGTTTGGCTCGTTCACTGCTTCTTCATCAAGGCTTGCCATGATTGCTCTATTTGTGCATGCGCCACGTCGTTGACAGTAGAGATGGGGAAAGAATGAACACCCTGTTCAGTGATCACGGCAAAAACATGTTCTCAGTTCATTAAGGTTCGACGCTTCAAAATTTTATGGCAGGCAACGCGTGTTGAAAAGAGAAATTTTGGAAAATGCCTTAAAGGTGAAATTTCTCATTGCAAGGCACGATTAATATTTTTTTGCTAAGAAAAATTTAAATTCTGGGGGAGCAGACCCCCCCCTCCCCCACATTGGCTACGTATCTGATGGTGGGGACAGAAGCTCACAATTTTAGCTTTATCAAATTCTAATTGTGGAATCTTAGTTATTTTGAGAAATAATGATAACGAAGATGATTATCTGCAATTTAAGCAAATCTCAATTACTGCATTGCTTGACAAACTACAGACTGATAGTTTTAACAATATGCAAGTAATCACCCAGGTGATAAAAATAATCCTCACTCTCTCTCCCAGCAATGCAGAAGTAGAGAGGATTTGGAATAGTACTGTAAGAACTACATGACCAGAACATGTCGATGAAAAAAAAACTATGTTAGAAAACAGACTATGCATAAAATGCTCCAAGATGAAATTAGATGATTTTGATCGAACTGCAGAAATTGAATTGTGGTGGAAAAATTCAATTGGAAGAAGACCCAATTTTAATGATTAAAATTGTATCATGAGTAGCCAACTACTAGTGGGGTGGTTCTAATTACTTTAACATCAAGGAAATTTAGGCTATTATTCTTCTCAAGTTCTATAGTAAATTGTATATACAATTTACTATAGAACCTGCTAACGAAATTTTCATCCAGAGAGATATTTTCGTCGAGGATATTATCAATGCTATTGTGTCAACGTATGTTTATGTTTTAATTGGCGCGGAAAAAAAAAAAAAATTGCCAAGGTTAGATGTTGGCGACAAAAAAAAAAAAGTCGCCAACTCAACCGACACCCGCTTACGGTATTATTCCCCAACTCAACTCCAAACACAGGTTGCAACAGATATCTGAAACTATCGTAAACAAACTGTCCAACGAACTTCAAATTTGGCAACAGATCGGCACTTGGCCAGGACACCTGCTAACGAAATTTCCCCAGTCTTGCCTTGGGGCATTGCATGATACAGGCAATTTGCACTAAGATTCCTCGAGAGAATTTCTCATGTCCAAAATCTGTAACCTACTGAGCATAGATATAAAAAATCTGTCACCTACAGATCTGATAATTAAATATTTTAATTAGTACTTTTTCAGAACATTTGCCGTCTTTTTATGTTTGTGTACTCTATTCTAGGCTTATATTCTATAGTGTAAAAAAAAAAAAAAAAAATTGAGTAAAATTCCAAAATTTGAAAAATGGATTATAGTTAACGTTCGGTGACCCACCTTTTTAGAATCTCCCTTGTGCCAACATCATAATTAGCAAGACCACACACACACTTACAAAAGACTTCATAATGGAGCTTTGCATAAAGGAGTGGGGGATAATCTTTTTACAAAATTTTTAAAAGAATATAGTGAACTAAATGCTCCTGACCTTTTTATTAAAAAAGAAAAACCAACGGTTAATGAAACAGTTGAATTTTGCATCATTTGGAAGGACAAATTACGTTCTTCGTAATGAAATTTTTTTTTGTAAACTTAGCTATTTTACAAACTTACAACAAACTAACTTTTAGCTAGGTACATCATGAAAGGGGCATACATTTTGATAATCAGAAGGAAAGTAGGAAAAACAAAAATATTTTTCAAGGAAAAGGTTTAAAAAGGTTCATTTTGAAGCATAATTCATTTCTGAAACTTTTTGGTCTACAAGAGAATATCTATGCCAAAAATCCCCATACAGAAATCTCGTACATATCTCAAAATTATGCTGTTATTAGTGCTTAGCTCTGTGAAAGATATTTCTTCATGACCAAGATTTTTTAGTTCTATAGATAATATACTGTTGTGTGTTTTGAAGTACTTACAAATAATATAAAATGAATTTTGATGTCTTTTTATAGTACTTAATTACAAAATTAAAAAGTGAGATTTTATTTACAATTAAATTGAAATTGAAATTTAATATTTGGCCTAAACTATGTGCTGAATATTTGGTATTTGGCCTGATCTATTGACAGAATATTCGGTATTCGGTCAAATCACTATTCAAGACATTTCTAGTATCAATACTTGCCTAATTGAAAATTTTACCATAGAAAAGTATTTTGATAACATTAAAAAATAATGCTACATTTTCAATCTATATAAGTCAAATGTATGTAATATACATCAATAGTTTGGTAAAATCAACCAAGATGGTGCATGCCCCATGTATACACGGTGACAGCCGCTGGAGCTTGGTGGATGCCAGGCCCCAGCAACTCTCGTGATCAGCAAAGAAATGCAAGCAGCAAAAGAAAGTCAAAGAATTTTTACACGTTAAAATTGCACATATATTCCAATAGCTAAAACATTAAAACAAAATACACGGTCCATATTTAACATAGAAAGCGTCTGCAAATTCAGTAACAGCTAATTTAAAATGAGCAAACAGTGGACTGTTTTTAACTCAAAAACCAGAGTGGATTAAGCAACCAAGTTGTATAGCTAATGTAAACTGGGCAAACACTGGCCCGTTATCAATCCAGAAAACATCGGTGGACAAAACAACCTAGTTGTACACCTCATACAAAGTCAGTATGATTAGAATAGCACATAACTAGCACTAACGAAAACATGAAAACGTCAAATATCAATTTAAAATTCACATTATAAACCTTAAACATCGCAAAGATTCGTAAAAAAAAGCCCTTACCTTTATTTTTTTAATTAATCGCTCAGAAATGTCCCTAACACCCACCGGCTTATAATGTAATGCCAGCATGCTTTCTATTATTTAGTTTTATATTCAGACTATATTTCTAACAAACACACACACCGGCTTAATGTAAAACCAATATGCTTTCTTTTATTTAGGTTTACATTCACACCGTATTTCTAACCCTAATAGCAGAAACACGGTGACAATGTCGCGGATACAGAAATCTGTTTGCGGACAGTTTTTGTCAACATATTAAAATAAAATATTTTTTATTGCCCAACAAAATTTTTTTCTAATTGTAAACTGGGCAAACACTGGCCCGTTTTCAACTCAAAAAACAAACAAACAAACACTGGTGGATTAAACAACCGAGTTGTACACCTCAGATAAAGTCAGTATGATTACAATAGCACATAAATAGCACTTACGAAAACATAAAATATCAATTGAAAATTCACATTAAAAAAATTAAACATTGCAAAGAATCCGGAAAAGTAACGATGTTCTTAATACAGAACATTATTACTTTTACTCCATATATTTTATATATCATAAAATAAATCTATATGCGATACTTACTTAAAGCCTTAAAGCAACAGTACGGAAGGAGGCAGGATGGCAGGTGGCAGGAATCATCAATCACGAGAGGCTGGGCAGAGCGGATTAAATTGCTCTCTGGCGATTTGGCGTGCAGTCAGACTCCTTTGGCAAGAGTCGTTTCTCCCGCTGTTATACACTGCATGCTAGGGGTTGCCGACCATAGGCGCCGACTTCATGGGGCTTGAAGGGGCTTCACCCCCCCCAATATTTTTATTCAGGGGGCTGAGCCCCTTCAAAAACTTCACTCCAACTTTTTTGTGTCAAATCATATTTCTTCCTCCAAATCGGTTAAACTTAAGAATCCTAAAAATAGAGAATGTATCGCTAGCTTCTTCTGTCTCCCACTCCGCTTTTTCTTTCACAGGGATTCAGGAATTACGTTGGGCGCCTGTAATGCCGTAAGGCACGGATGTCAACCTTCTTTATCAAGAGCAAGAGCGCAAGCACAAACAAATGACCATCAGATAGCTAGGCAAAAAGAAACGGGTGTTTTCCCCCACAAGAACCCTTCAGATTTTACACCGTGACACAATTGATGATGGAATTGCTTTCTAGTAGGGAGAGGACTGCGTTTTTTTTAGGAGGGTCGTTATCATGTAATGTAATCTTTCTTTTTTAAATCAGTACAGCAAAAGCTTTCACTTTTGTTCTATTGTGAGATACAGACTCTTCTGTAGATGTCTGACCATAAGGGAGATTTACCCATTGTGCAAAACTGCAAACGATTGTGACAAGAAGGAAGCAAAAAACAAGGGCCCAAGCCGAGCTTGGACGAGGCCCAAAATTCAGAGAGGCCTTGATCATGTGCATACATATATTGTGTTGCTGAAAGAGAATTCCTCTTTAGAAAACCATTAGTCTCTGACTAATTTACTTTATTTTATAACAACACTAAAGTATGTACACAATATTCTGACTATGTGCTCAGTCGTTGTTCCTTGGCAGAAAAATATGCAGCCGTTTTGTAAATATGTGCATTCATCCATATTCATCCATACATAGAGGGCAAAGGAAAGGGGAGTCACAGCGAGCATGATTAACGTAAGGGTGAATGGGGTAGTTGCCTCGAAACCACAATGAAAGAAAACGATCAAAATCAAAAAATGGTTTTAGAAAAATGTGTGAATTGGGCGTGTGATACATATACTCGTATTCGACCCCCACCTCCACCCCACACTTGCAAATAGCCTCCCTCTTCTGTAAAAGCACTCTATGAAGCACCTATGTTTGTAAATTATTATTTATGGAATATCAAACTAGCGTAACTGCTACAAAACCATAAAAATTATAGAGGAGGAAGGAGGGGGCTTCATGGGGAAAGAGGGACTATACCTAAACAGGGCCGGATTACCCATTAGGCTGAGTAGGCTTTCCCCGGTGGGCTCCTACCATTTTAGAGGCCTGCGTTAAAATTTAGAAGGAAAAAAATATAATCAAACATTATTAAAGCTATTTTAGTGTTAATATTTATACAGTATATGTATATGTAACTCTGAGAAAATAATTCTGATTCATTATTGACTTCGTACACAAGAAACACTTTTTGGCATTGTACACTTCTTAATTGAAATTTGAATGAATATGTGCTAGAAAGTTTGAAGCTGACTATTTAGCTTGAATTTTTATGTGCACATTTCAGTGTTACCTTGCATTAGATGGGTGTAGATTTTGCAAATTCAATAAGGAGAACTTTTAGCACTATGTTTACACGAACGGGCTATGGTAATCATAAGAAGGCTTATAAACAAAGTACCCTTCGTACCCCAGTCATCACAATCATATTTTATACAACTTTTTTCCGTTCTGAATAAAAATTAATTTTCGTATATTGTTGCACAAATATCATCAGAATAAATTTCAAATAACATAATGCGTTATGGTTTTAGTTTATAAAATGAATACTATGTATCCATTTAGCCAAAGCATCTCTGACTTACCAATTGCTAGTGTGCTAGTTTAATTTGTTTTGATAATTGTTAAGGTAATCTGGAACAATTTTCCAAATAGAAGGGTGATTTAGAGTGCAGTGGAGTTTTTATATATGTTTTAAAAATAATATGGCGTAGACTATGATTTCGAATTAGATTTCATTCATTTTGTTTCCATTTTTCATATTATTGAGTATTCTTAAAAATTGTCTGTAAATATCTACAATAATTCAGAGTGATAATTTTGGCATTGTATATCTGTTTCTGTGTTATTCCACTTTTAAATTTAAAGCACGATTATATTTTATACAACTTTTCTCCGTACTGAATAAAAATAAATTTTCATATATTGTTGCACAAATATCATCAAAATATGTTTCAAATAGCATAATTCATTATGGTTTTAGTTTATAAAATGATTACTATGTGTCCATTTTGCCAGGAGCGTCTCTGATTTGCCAATTTCTTATGTGCTGGTTTAATTTGTTTTCATAATTGTTAAGGTAATCTGGAACGGTTTTCCAAAAAGAAGTGTGATTTAAAGTGCAATGCAGATTTTATATGTCGAGTTTTCTATGCCAAGTTCCACACGAAGCCCCCCCCCCCGGCCTAGATCCCTCACGCAGATAGTTGGCCATAACACCACATTTCAACATTTCTTTTCATTTTTAATGTTATTGAAAGATTATATGAGTATTCTTAGTTTAATGTAAAATGAAATTTTTCAGTATTAAAATGTTTATGAAGACCTAAAATAGTGTAGACTCTGATTTTTGATATATTCTCGCACTTGGATTTCTTTGTTAAATCATTTTTAAATGTTAACAAGGATGATATTATTGAAAAATTAATTTTTTTCCTGCTGTGAAAATACTATGAGAATGAATTTAAAAGTATATTTTATTTATTTATTTGTTTTTACAATTCAAATCACGGAAATCCGTTTAAAATGTATGTGTCGAAGAGAGGACTTGTAACTTTGTATGATGGTTTGTATATTTGTTTGATTTGTTTTAATACATGGAAAGGAGGTATTTATTACTTCTTTTTTTATGTTTTTTTAAAATAATTTTGAATGTAATCTGTAAAAAGTTGTCAAAAATGTAATTTAAATGTGATCAGTTTTTCTGTCTTAAAGTAGTGCGACATTTAATTAAAGTCGATTGAATTTATGGGTATTTCATCATGTAGTAAAATTAAAAATACTATTTTATATTAGTAAAAATTATCTCTGATGAATGTTTGCAGTAAATAAAATAATCCAGATTTTAGTATTTCGTCTCGTTTGTACTTCTAGGGTATTTTGAAATATTAGCTGGAGTAATGTTTTGCAGAACAGTTTTCCACATTTAACTGCATGCATTTTCTTTCCTATGAAATTATCATTAAATACATTTCGAAAAAGATTTTACTTGTTTTGCTGTTATTAACTTAATTAAAATTCAGTTGTTCTTTCAGAAGGGAGATTTGCTTTCTCCATATGCGTACTGAAGACTGATTCGAGATCTTGAGTTCAAATACATAATTTTAAAAATGAGTTCAAAAAATTTTTGAAAAATTTATTAAATGGAATTCCTTTTATTTTCATGAAAGTGTTATGTTAAAAAAGCACATTTTGAAATCTCAATTCTAAAATTTCTGAACCCCTTAATTATACTGACGGAGAGAAGGATTTTGTGTCCCCACGTCCACCTCCGTAAGGATACGAGCCCCCCCAATAATTTTTAGAAGTCGGCGCCCGTGTTGCCGACCGCACCGCAAGTTGATCCGCGAAAAACAGTAGAGTTAGAAATTCCATGTTCTTTTCCCAATATTTTTTTTATTTTATTTGTTGATTAATTGTTCTAAATATATATTTTAATGCCCCTAAGGCTCAGGTACGGCAGCCGCCCTGCGGCGCGAAACAAGCATGCCAAGCACTGCCAATGCTAAGCGCATGAGGATGCGCGTAAGCACCTGCTGCTTGGCAATGTTTGTGCACTCCTTTGAAGATTTTTTTTTTTTTTTTATAAACTATAAAATTACAAAACAAATTAAAATATACAGTAAAAGACAATGAAAGGTTGTTTTAATTGATTGTATTTTTGTGAAGGGGCCCTTTAATTGGTTATAATTTTGTGAAGGAATTTTAGTCGATTGTAATTCTATGAAAGGGCTGTAAAACAGACCTACACTTTGTATGTGTTGATCCCTGTCTGTACCCAATAAAGTTATTCTATTCTTTTTTGCAGGTCCAATAAATGAGCTGAAGTGTCCGGAAAGGAGTGGGTTATTTCATCATCCCTCCATGTGAGATACACCAGATTCTGGGTCTGTTCTGAACATTTTTCAGCAAGCAACTATTCCAACACCATGATGCTGATTCTGACAGATATAATTTGATGCCACACCACTGTGAAATTTCGACTTCAGATGAAGAAGTCCCATCTGTTAGTTCTAACTCTGTGTTTACTGATGTGCTGAATGAAGTTGTTTAAATTTTACTCCAGGTAAACTCAGCGAGTTATGTTTCGAAAAAAGCTTGTGAGCAATTTAAGTGCAATGTTTGTAAAATGATTTGATTGGTGAGAAAGAACTTTCAAAAAGTACAATGTTTTTATATTTCAAAAATTACAATATTGTTAAAAATGAGTTTATTGAATTTGAAATTCATAAGTATTATTCCTCAAATGTTGTTGGTACATTCTTTCAGACTTTTTCTTTTTTTGTCAATCTCATCCCTGACTTTCTGGAAAATAGTAGTGCAATATTTATATTTCTTACTCCAGTTTCTTTTTTCGCATATATTTTTTTACTATGATATTGTTAAAACAGTGCATTACTTACAAAGTTGTATTACAAAACTTATTCAAAAGTAAAATTATCAAAAAGAAACAGCCATAGCAAAAATTATTTGTTTTTATTTTCAGAATTACTTAATGCAAGAATGTAGAAGCATTAAATTTTATTTTTATATTAGGAAATGTATTTACTATTATACTAAATATATATATCTCTATATTTATTTCTTTCATTTTGGCACATGGTAGTTAATGGAATATATACTGTGTAAAAAAAACAATGTTATTTTATTTTAACATAATTAAGAGGGTATGTCATTAAGTAAGCCACATATGCATATGGCATAATGCTCAGTTAGAAATAAATCTATTCAAAGAACAGCCATAGATGACCAAACTTAGCTCAGCATGATTTTCTCATCTGTTTTTGTCTATTGAAGCAACAGCTTGGAGGCAAGAACCAAATGATAAAAAAAAATTTGTAAATAATTATGGCATTCAGTGTAAGGTGGTATTATGAATGTCATAGCTAAATTTATGCAGCTAGAATACGGGCTGAAGTGCACATAAACATTTGTAGGGCCTGTGTTAAAAAATAAAATTGTTTCCAAGTGTTTGTCATCATAATTTATTTTTCCTTATAATTTAGAATTTACAGTCACACAATATGATAGAACTTGCATCATTTTACTTAATGACTTTCCATCATATTTTCTTTTTCATATTAAATAGCTGCCAACTTGTAAGAATTTTTACAAAATGTACAAATGTTTATTTTTTTCCTTGTTTTATACTAATGCACTATACTAATGGATCACAGTATAAATATTTTTTGTTGATAAAAATCTTTCAAAGTGACAGATGTTAAAATTTTCCTTTTGCATTTTAATTTAAATGATTTTGAGTGTGATGCAGAGAGTCAAGAGTTTAAAATCTTACTACTCAGTAGTTGCAGAATTTTAAGTGGCAACCTTATTAAAAAAAAATTAAGTAACCGAAATAAATTAGTTTTGTTTTCATTATTTTTGTTCTTATAACTTTCACTTACGTAAAATTTTACAGTAATTTGTAATAATTGACAGATTTCTCTTCAGAGATCTTGTTTTTTCTTAGTATTTTTATTGAAATGCATCAATTTCAAAATATTACGCTTACTATATACTTTTATGAAAACTGACATTCAATGATTTTCACTGCTAGCTTAGATTGGTCAAAAGAAACATAACAAAAAAAAAAGGGTGTGTATGAAATTTGATCCAATTTCAGTATTTAGTTACTTGAGAATAAACAAATAATAGAAATAATAACTTCTTTATGATTTGGCATTTGTGCATGCACAAAAGCAAAACGTTTCCTGATTTTTGGATATTTTTATGAAATTCCCTGATATTTCCATGATCTGTCACCACCCTGTGCTAGTATTTAGTTTTATTTTTCTCCCACTAATCACTATGTCAAAATTATTTGACAGCACGTCTATGGCCCAATTAAACCTATCTGGAAGTTTTTTATAAACAACTTTTGATCACTAATTTTCTTTTGATTGTTCAAACTACATATTTGTGAACCTAAATTACTACCTCTGCATTGAACAGTTCTTTAAAAATTCTTCTCACCCCCATTTTCAGAAGATAAATAATCTTGCAGACTTACAGCTAGTGATTTTTTATTTATTAAATATTACTTCTTCGAATAGTTGTGAAAAGGTAATGTTTTGTTTGATTAATTAAACATAAAAAGTCTCAATGATTTAAATTGTTTCTTTAAGTACAATTTCAGATCAGTATGCTATTCAAAAATTAAATAGTTTTGATGCATTTATTAAAAACTAGATTCTTTTTCTTTTCTTTCTTTTTTTTTTTTTTTTTTTTTGGATAGGTGTGTGTGTCATTTTTTATTGTAATTGTTTTATATTTCTTGTCTCCCAAATATTTGACTTTTTTTCCCTCTTTGTTTGTAATGGATCACATAGCATATTTTTTTCTTAATGTAATTCAACCTTCCTTGTGTACTGTCCTAATCTTCTCGAATCGTAACAGTTGTGCTGTAAATACATAAATTATTTACAGAAACATAGTTTGTTGTCTTGTTTTACAAAGCCTATTTTAAATTTGTTAAATTCAGCTACAATTCTACTTGAAATTTTGTTGCTTGTACAGTTATTTGAATTATCTGTTTTCTGTATTGACTATCCAAATAAAATATAGGTGAAACTTTATAATGTCTCATACTTCATTTTTGTTATTTGTTATTGTTTTAACATATAAACATGCAGACTGATTATATAAATAATTCCAAGAAAGGTCTACCAATTTATTACATACATAAAGCCCAATTAATTAGTTTTCATTTATCTTAAAATAATAATAATAATTTAAAATTGATGATGTACAAAAAATACATTAAGTTTATGCAAATTCACACTAATAACATCACTTTATTGGTGTTTTTTGTGCTACTGTTTGAAGAAATTATCATCCATATTTATATCTTTTAAAAATAATTGAAGTTTTCGTATACACTTTTCTTTGCATAATGCAGTATTCTTCAGCAGAACAAGTCTTAAATCATAACAATTATAACCACATTTAAGGACAAGTTTGGCATCTAAAATTATTATGCTGATGCCACATTTTAAATTATTTTACTGGGTGTTTTGAATAGTGAATTATGAGAGTAAGTATATCTTTTTTTTTATTTCAGCATTCATGGTAGTTATTAGTAAATATTAAATATAAAGTTCAACTTATTTCCCAATTGTTGCAATAGAATATACACATTTATTTTAAAAGTGATGAGCACAAAACAGTAGTCCATATAACATTACACAAATTTTTATTTTATTATTATTTTTTTTAACACTGTATTTTTACCCTAAAAGTATAAACTTAAACAATGATATAAATTCCTGATTAAATCAATATTATTTCACTGATCCTCATCTGATTTTATGATTAAAATAAGTTTAAACAGCTATTCTCATTACAAAATAATAATAATAGCAACCCTTGCTTCAAGTTCAAATTACCCCCAAAAGTGTTAATTCAAACAACTGGATTTGGATTAAATCAATATTCAATATTATTTCATCGATTGTTTCCTGAATTTATATTTAAAAGAAGTTTAAGCAGCGATTCCCGTAACAAAATAATAATTAAAATAACCTAAGTTTCATAAATAAATTTTTTCCCAAAAGTGTAAACTTTAACAATGATCAAACTTTTTTACACCAATATTATTTAGTTGATCGTTACCCGATTTTATAAATGAAAGCATTTTAAACGGCGTTTCTTCATTAAAGGGGGGGAAAATAACTCCCAGCTAACTCAAAGCAAAGGCGAAAATAGTTTCGGATCTGCGTTTGAGCCCTGTAAAGTTGTTTTTTTTACTACCACGGTTTCCGCCAACGCCGCGCATGCGCGCGTTTCTGCTCTTACATTATCCCTATGAGAGTTGGACTTCTTCACGCAGTGGTTATTTATATTCTTTGGTTGGACTTCTTCACGCAGTGGTTATTTATATTCTTTGGCGATATCTCGATTGGATTAAGGTTTACTGTACTCAGAAAGGGAGAAAGAAAAGATGATTTTCTCGATGTGCGTGAATGGAGTAAAGACTGGGGATTATTCTTCTGGGTGAAATTTGTTCGAGGTCGAGGTTTTGGTTTTCGTTTGTGCGGATGGAGTGAAGACAGGGGATGATGATTCTTCTGTGTTGTTCTTTGTGTAAAGAAATGATTTCGAGGTTTTCGTTTAAGAACAGATCATTTAAGGCGCATGTACCTTTTACGAATTCGAAGTTTAAAGAGGATTTTCTTTTTAATATTTGAATAAAGGAATTTAAATATAATATTAAACATGAGTAGATGTAAATATGAATTATTATTTAACGTATTATTTTAAGAGGCGTGACCTTTGTACGAATTCAGTCCATAGGAAATTGATTCAAGAAGGTTTTCCTTTTACATCTGAATAAATGAATTATGTACCGTGTTTACTCGTGTGAAAGTCGCGCTTCTTTTTTTGCCAATTTTTTCATAGTGAAAGTGTAGGTACTACTGTTATGTGAGGAAGTTTACTACATAATATTGCACTCTCTAATGCTGGAAAATTACTGGTATTACCGTGTTGACTTGTGTAATAGTACATACAACGAATCACGGAAAAAAGCGCACCTGGAAAAAACGTATAGTATTGAATGGACTTTTTTTTTGGGGGGGGGGGGGGGTTAGAGGGACTTAAGTATTCTTTGTTTTCTAATATACAGGAGGAAGGTATTTAATTGGATCTTATGCCTAAATTTCTTTGGTTTTGGAGTAAAGGAGTACATTTTAATGCAGTTCAGTAGGTCTGGGAGAAGAGACAACCTTCTTTAGAAATCTGTTGTTTTTCTAGGTTTTTCTACCAAAATTTTATTTTTAGCATTTGTTTGACGGGTCATTTTAACCATTCCATTTAAAAAACGAAAAGGAACTCCAGTCTGTGTCTTGACAAAATATTTTTTTAAAGTTCACTGTCAGGGTTGCTTAATGTATACAAGGTTATTTTTTAACCGCTTGGTTTAAACTTTTTTTCCGCATTCCCAATCTGTATACTGGTTTTAAATTCATTCTAAATATTAGGATTTCTTTAAAATATTTTTTTAATGAAATACAAACTATTTTATGCAAAAAGTTTTATTTGGTGAACAAAAGTGATTAATATTTTCCCTTTTCTTAATTGAGTAATTCTCACAGTTACATCAAGTTATAAAAATCGTTATGAAACATTTGCTGCATCTTTTTTTTTTTTTTTTCTTCCTCTATTTTCTTCATACTCGTGTAAAAGTCGCGCAATATTCGATAATTTATCCATCTAATTTTGTTAGATATCGTCATTCTTGCGTATTTCAGCAAGTATTAATTTTAAAGTTTAATAAGTTTTGTGAAGAGTAACAGTTTAGAGGATATAAATTTATCTTATAAAGCTTTAAAAAATGTTTTTTGACATTTTACATTATGGTATAAATACTCTTTACGAATTTCATGACAATTTGGTAAACGGCTGAAGTATCTAGCTCTAGATTTCTGACCTACCGCGCATCTGTTTTCACCAGACGCTTCAGAACCCCGCAAAAAGTCCTCTGTCCAAGGCATACCTTATTTAAGCAGACAGCCTCCGTGTAGATCTGTCTTAACCCTTTAACGCGCAGTGTTCCCGCTTTGGGAACACTAAACTCTGACGTTTTGACTGTTGCCAGACACGAAGAATAGATTTATGATTTCTATAAAAATAGTTGCGGGTGACATAGCTCCAAGAGAATCCTTTACTTTTTAGCACGCCATTTCCCGCAAAAAAAGTGTCACGATTATTTTTAACAGCACTGACATCTGCTGAAAAATGGAAGGATGCGAGAACAGCTGGATAGATTGCCCAATGCTGAAAAAAGGGCAACCGTTGCCGTCGCTCGACTTAACTACCAGCAAGATGGCGGACAGTCGAAACGTTCATCGCGTGCCACAGATCTAGGGACCCCTTCTTGGCGCAGCTGGCTGTGCCGCACAGTAATTTTGTGCACTGTGCCGCACAGCCAGCTGCGCCAAAAAAGGGTTTCTAGATCTGTCGTACGCGATGAACGTTTCGACCGTCCGCCATCTTGCTGATAGTTAAATCGAGCGATGGCAACAGCTGCCCTTTTTTCAGCATAGGGAAAGGGTTGCGCCTCAAAGGGTTAACCACAAAACAAAAATAATTTTAATGATAATTTACACTGAAAGTAAGAAGTTTAATATTTTGTTATATTAAATAAAAATCATAAATCACTTCCAATCCATAATATAGAGTGTGCCTAAAAAACACTAACCTAGTGCTTTCTTCATTATATATCGACCTTAGACATATGAAATTAATTATAAAGTTACTTTATGGTGCCGAATAAAAATGTCAGGAGATTAAATCTAAATAAATACAAAAGACCTCTATACATTAATGAAGTGATGTAGGAGTTTCAGTTTTTCTCATAAAAAAGGCTTAAGATTCAGTGCAATATAGATTATGTTTGCCATATTGGAAAGAAGAGAAAAGCAGGGAAATAATTAAATTAAGAATAAAAATCCAGCATAATATAAATATAAAAATAAAAATTACTATATAAAAATTCAGGGAGGCGCAAGTGCCTCCACGCTCTATGCTGCCGATGCCCATGGTTAAAAAACGAACCGTTACTGTTTAATTTTTTTGCTTAAATCGAACAGTCTTTAACGCTCTAAGTAAAGTACTTTTTACAGGACGCGCCTCGACAGTTTCTGTGTACAGGGTGTCCCAAAAAGGTGGTAATGGGATTTATTTCCTTACTTCTTAGAGATAACTGGGTAGTGTAAATTGGAATAATGTTCAAAATAAGGTCGGAAATAATACTCTGTTAAGAAAAACACCCTCTCGTTACCCACGTATCTCTCATAGATAAAGAATTAAAGCCCATTACCACCTTTTCGGGACACCCTGTAGAAATTTACTATGTTTGAAAAGTTTAGGTGGCACGAATTATTTTTAATAAATATTTCTTTAGCGTGAATGTTTACGTTATGAAAACCTATTTTTAAAAACTTGTATAGTATTTCTCTGTAGCTATTGAAAATGAGCAACGTGAAATTTTAAAATTCGGCTAGACTAATCGACATTTTAATTATTTTAAAAAGAAATGTATTGAAAGTAAACCAGTTGAATAAGTATCTTCTTAATTGCATTACGAACATTATTAATTTTTTTTCATAAGGTTAATTACATCATTAACATAACGAAAAAAAATCATTACTTCAGCAAGCTATTCATTCTAAGAATTATTATTTAAAACTAAAGAGTTAAGAAGATTAATTACCATGAATCAGAATAAACTCTTGCACTTAAAAAGAAAACCAGTAATAATAAGCCATAGGTGATTACAAATCAGACTGAATGTGATTACATATTACAGAGAATGTGCATGTTAAATCTGTCTAGTCTTAGACTCTTTATTTGCCTGTTAGGTGAGAGATGGTATTTAAAATATTCGAAACTGCTATAATTTGTTACTGAATGACTAGTTTTGGATTTTGTCCTAAGAATATATATTAAAAAAAAAAAAAAAAAAAATGAACACTCAGTTTATTAAAAAAGCGCTGAAATTAACATTTATTGTTATTATTACGCCTTTGTTTATTTTCTATTTATTTTTTAATCTGGAACTGTATACTTACAAATCATTACACTTTTTGATTGATTATTTTTTTGTTTTCACGCAGTTCCCTGCGTTCTTTTTGTATTTTTATTTTTTCTCCCTACGCTGGAATTTAAGCATCCCTATTTATTAGATTTTTATTTACACACACAGAACCTGATTTCTTGTGCGCCTTTTATATGTGCTGTACTAGGAGTTGTGGAAATCCTGATCGCATTCCAGTTCTTACTTGGCATGAAGTACACATGTGTAATCCCTATTTATTAGATTTTTATTTACACACACAGAACCTGATTTCTTGTGCGCCTTTTATATGTGCTGTACTAGGAGTTGTGGAAATCCTGATCGCATTCCAGTTCTTACTTGGCATGAAGTACACATGTGTCAGTTACAAGAAATTCTTTATAACGCCATATTTTGCAAATTGTATGGGGGGTATATCTTTCATACAGTGTTATCTGGTAAAGTGAGAGATGATACTCTGAATTCATTCATTATTGTCATTCAAAGCAATTCGTTCTTTTCCCTCCCTTCCCCAACAAAAACAAGTGGAGTTCGTTCTATGAAACATACTAATGAAGCTAATCGCATAATAAGATAAATTGCATAGTAGTGTAACTAGTTGCATTATTTCTGTATTATTTTCTTGAGCATGTGTTTATGCAATAACAAGTTGTACTGCATAAAGCACAAGGGAGGGGGGGCGTTGTTATATTCTTTTAAATAAAACACTTAAAAAGCATTTTGCTTAACTGTACTAAATCTGAATTTTTCGAAGCGTTCTGTATTCTTCAAAATCTTTTCGCATATTGTATGTGTAGTTCCAAAATCATGCCGCGATGGGTACGACTTGGTACGGCGAAAAATTTCCAACATTTCCGTACTCTTTAATTTTCGAAATGTCGCTGAAACTTGGGGAAAACACTAATAGGGTATGTAGTTATATGAAATAGGAAAGTTCCCCCTCCTTGAGGTGCCCCGTCCTACCTTTTGCCCCCTCAAAAGACCTCCGTTTTTGGATTTTTGTTTTTATCTCAATAACTATGCATCTTAGCAAAAAAAAAAAAAAAAAAAAAAGGGGGGATCAATTACAAAATGAAAGCTGATAAAATTTCCTACAAGATTGTATTTGGTTATTTCTTTTTATTTGCAATAGCTTTCGAGATATGTTTTAAAAATGGCGCAAATGTTTAGAAAACGCTTCTTTTTATCTCAATTTATAACAAATTTTGTCTTATAGCTCTTCAATCCTCAATTTATCAGAATTTTTTTCAAAGCAAAGTTGTAGAGTATTCAATTACCTTTAAAAGAAATTATCATTTGTAACTTCATCTTTAAACGATCAAAAGTTATTGCAACTTAAAATTTTCAATTAATTTAGTAAATTTGAATGAAAACTACATTGCGCACCAAAGAACGACAAAATCTAGGAAAAAAATTATAAAGTTTTGAAACTTGGGGAAAACATTAATTCGAGATGTACTTGTATGAAACAGAAAAGTCTTCCCCTCTTGGGGTGCCGATTCCCGCCCCCCCCCCCAAAAAAAAAAGGTCCCTGTTTTGGATTTTCACTTTTATCTCAAAAACCGTGCGTCTTCGCAAAAAAATGCAATTACAAAATGAAAACTGATGAAATTTCCCACAAGATTATTATTATTATTATTATTTTTTTTTTTTTTTTTGCATGCAAAAGCTTTCAAGATATACGTTTTAGAAAAGATCACTAATTTTTGGAAACGCTTCTTTTCATCACTATTTTTCACTAGCTTTGCCTTAAAGATCTTCTACCATCAGTTTTACAGGAATAGATTTAAAGCAAAATTGTAAAATATTCAATTACCTTTAAATTGCTTTTTTTTTTGGTATTTTTAAATGATCAAAAGTTGTAGCAATTTGAAAATTTCAATAAATTTTAGGGAATTCGAATGAAAAGTGCATTGTGTGTCAGAGTGCAAGAAAAAATCTAGGAAAAAAACTCATAAAGGTTTGAAAATTGGGGAAAACACTGATTAGGTATGTAGTTGTATGAAACAGAAAATTTCCACCTCTAGAGGTGGCGCGTCCCCCCTCTTAGCCCCCTCCCCTCTCGAAGTTCCCTTTTCTAGATTTTCACTTTTGAGCACCAATTTTGAGAGTATGCGCCAATTAAAAAATGAAAGCTGATAAAATGTCCTACAAAATTAAAATTTTTATTTTTTTATAAATCGAATTATTTATTATTCGATATCTCAATAGTATTATTAGTATATTTTTTTCTATATCGCATGTTTTTTCTATACCAAATAGCTTACAGACACGTTTTATAAAACACTGCAAATTTACAGAAAACGCCTATTTTCATCCCATCCTTCGAAACCTACCGTCGAATTGCCACAGTTTGTAATCTCCCTCTTTCAAGATATTCTCCTCTCTTTTGTTACATTTTCCTTATCTTTAAATCATTGTCCGAAAGTCTGGGAAAGTTCTTCGAAAGACGGCCAAGTGAAATGAGCGGGGAAATCAAAAAGGTGTTTCATGAAGCTCGGGGTTCCGAGTTCCCTTGGGACTCATTGTAAGTGCAACTTACTGGGTGGCCTTTATTCGAAGTAGAAACCTGCACGGGCAGGGCGGTCCGGTTTGTGAAAGCCCACGGGTACAGGATTTATAAATATGTTGTTAACGGGCCGGCCCGGACTCATGGTTAATTTTTTTTTCACCTTCCTGCAACCCGCATAAAAAGTTAATATTAATAACTTGCTTAATATAAAATACCTGATAAATTTTTAGTTGTCGATCTATTTGGTAGTCTTTACATATTTTTTTAATTCCTGGAATTTTCGAAATTTTACTCCTCAACTGTGGGCCCGTACGGGCCGGGCCGGCCGTGATGTTTGTTTCAAATATGTTACGGTCCCGTGCCGGGCCGGGCCTTAATTTTCAGGCCCGTGCAGGTCAAATTTGAAGTCACAAAGTTTTTATAAAAATAAAATTGTTCCATAGATTTGTTGCACTATTATTGTACAGATGGTGCACACAAGATCTTAAAAAAGAAAAGAGAAATCCAAAACATTCTTGCTGTAAAATGCAGCCTTCGCGAAAGGCTAAAAATCCATTTCAGAACATTTCGAATACTCTTCAAGGAGGGTAGACACGAGAAAAAGTGATGGGTGCTTTTTAACGAAAAAAATATTATTTATAAAATTATCCCTTTAAAATTTAACAAATAGGGGTCCTATGCCTAGGCACAGCTTGTTTGTAAGTCAATACTTGTTGAAAATGTATTTGTTTTAGTCAGGGGCGTAGCCACGGGGGGGGTTAGGGGGTCATAATCCCCCCCCCATGAGGAAATTTTTGCCATACAAAATGTATATTCTTCACTCTCTTATCACACACATGTATGCATATATGTGAGTTGCAGTAGTCGTAACCCCCCCCCATGAAAAATTTCTGGCTACGCCCCTGGTTTTAGTTCTACGTAAGAAAACGACATTACTTTCCTATCAACCCAATAGTTGTGCAGTAATTTTTAAATTAATTTTGCAGTAATTCTTAATTCTGATGATGAATGATCACTGAAATGAAATGCAAATGTCAAAGTACATAATATTGAACAGATGAATAGTATTATAGATGTATATTGAGGTAAAAATATCACTTTCAAAAGTTTTTTTTTTTTTTTTTTTTGTGTGTGTGTGTGTGTGGGGGGGTTAATTTAGACTTTACTACTAACATTTATGTATTAAATGTGGGTTTATATACGAATGTTGAATTTGCTTAAACACGTCCACGTTAAAGCATATATTGCTAAATCGTTTAACATAAAGTAATTAAAAAACTTTGTAAAAAACACACATAAGAAGTAAAAGGAAAGAGGATACGCATTTCGTTCAAAAATTGTTTTGAACTTCTTCAGTCCAAGCCCTTCGACGTAAAGAACACAGGGAACCCCTGTGTTCTTTATGTCCCTGTGGGGGGGGGGGGGGGGGGGGGTCAAATATTGCACATGAACTGCACGGGGAAAAAAAAAACTATCTTCTAATTGTGGAAGTGACTGAGAATGTTTTGAGGCATTCGCGCCTCCAAACCTATATTTTTCGATAAATTCTATCTAATGTTTATTCCTCTCCCGGCATACACTCAACTAGACAAATTCAAATTCATAAAAATAGCGTCGAAACCCGATGATCCATCTAGTAACAAGGCAAACGTGCGCTTTAAATCCGTGGGGTCGTACATAAATAGGGTGTCTTTAAAATATTCATTTCTTTATTTTTTTTTTAAATGCAATACAAAATATTTTATGCAAAAGAAGTTTTATTTGGTGAACAATAGCGAATAACACTTTCCCTTTTCCTAATTATGTAACTCGCTTGCAGTTTTTTATCAACTTATATTAATTGTTATAATAGATTTATTGTTTTTTTTTAATTGCTGTATTTTATTCCTGTGTGAAGCTCAATATTTGATAATTTATCCTTTTAATTTTTTATAAATCGTCATTATTGGGTATTTCAGCAAGTTTTTTCAAGTTTATTTTCAAAGTTTTTTCAAGTTTATTTTCAAAGTTTTATAAGTTTTATAAAGAAGAGAAAGCTTTATATATGATATAAATTTATCTTATGAAACTGAAATTTTTCTATATCTTTTACGTAATAGTATAAATACTTTTTACTAATTCTATGACAATTCGGTGAACGATTGAAGTTTGTAGGTCAAGGGTTCTGGCCTACCGCGTAGCTGATTTTTCCAGAAGTAACGTGAATACGAGCAGCAGATATGTTTAATCAAAATTGGTCAGGGGCAATATGCTTTGCAATATCAACAATAATAAAAATGTAATTATGAAAACTATTCTAACAAAACTAATTAACTATTAATTTTAAGCACACTTTTATGTAGGCAATATTTTCCGGCAAGTATCCGATATCCGGGTGATTTTTTAATATACGAAATACTGTCGGATATCTGAATCATAACTACCGGATATCCAAACTTCTCTGCCGAATATCCGGCTATATACTACGAAAGTTCTATCTATAATATGCATGGGACATGATGGAAAATAATATTTAAACATTCTTGGTACATTGATACATATAACAAACGAATCGCGCAAAAAAGCACACCCGGTAAAAAGCGCACCGGAAAAAAGCCGGTGTGATTTTTTCCCATTCAGACTCTACAGAAATTCCTTGTTCCAGATTTAAAAATGAATAGAAAATAAACAAAGGAGTAATAATAACAACAATGCTAACTAGAGCGTTTTTTTAATCAACTGATTGTTCAATTTGTTTGTATTCTTAGGACAAAGTCCAGAATTAGTCATTCAGTATCAAATTATAGCAGTTTCGAAAATTTTAAATACCATCTCTCACCTAACAGGCAAGCCTAAAAAAAGAATCTAAGACTTCACAGATATAACATGCACGTTCTCTGTATTATGTTACCACATTCAGTCTTATTTGTAATCTGCCATGGCTTATTATTACTGGTTTTCTTTATAAGTGCAAGAGTTTATTCTGATTCATGGTAATTTATCTTGTTAACCCTTTGGTTTTAAATAATAATTCTTAGAATGGATGATTTATAAGTACATACATTTACATATAAATATTTTTATTTTTGAAAGTATTTAAATTAAATATTACTTTTGCTTTAGACATGCTTTTTTTTCAGAATTAAATAAGTCAATTTAAAAAAACTTCCTTAAAAAAACTTTTTAAATCAAATGTTGGTATAAGTGTACTGTTTTAAAACAAATTTTTATTTCTAAATGCTAAAAAAAACCTTTTTAAAGGAAACTGACTAAAAATTATTTAAAACTCATTTCTTAAAATGTAAAATATCGGCTATATATAACTGTAATTAAAATTAATTTTTAATTAGGTTTGTTGTTAGGTTAGTTTTAATAATTATATTTTTACCATTATTAGTATTGCAAAGCTTATTCCCCCTCATCAACTTTGATGAAATATATCTGTAAGCCTTTTTATGAGAAAAACTGAAATTTTCTGCATCACCTCATTAATGCATGGGGTATTGGAAATTTCGTAAGAGGGCTGTATAAGAAATATAAGCTTGTATTTATTTACATTTAATGTCCAGAACATTTTATTTGATGCCATAAAATAACTATCTAATTTATTCTATATGTCTATGATCAATATTCAAAGAAGAAAACTCTAAGTCAGGGTTTTTAGGACATCCTCGATAATAGTGTTTGCAAGTGATTATGATTTTTATTTAAGATTAAAAATATTAAACTTTTTACTTTCACTGTAAATTATCATGAAAGCTATTTATGTTTTGTGGTGAAGGCAGATCTACACAAGGATTGACTGCTTCATTTAGGCATGCCTTGGGTGGAGGACTTTTTGAGGGATCCTAACCCGAATTCATATTACAGTTGGAGAAAACGGCTGCGCGGTAAGCCAGAACCCTAGACCTATACATTTTAGACGTTTACTAATTGTCATGAAATTAGTAAAAATTATTTATACTACAATGTAAAAGATACTTGATTAATTTTTTAAAATTTTTATTAGATACATTTACATCTTATAAAGCTCTCTTCTTTATAAAACTTATAGCTTATTAAACTTTTAAGATAAACTGAAAAAAAAAAAAAATTCTTTTTTACAAAATTCTTATTGACTAAATTAAAATTTCTTTTTTAAACGGCTGTATTTTAAGATAAATTTTTGAAGTCACAATGTGCTTATTCAGTACGTTTTAGGACTATGTTCATGAAATGCAAATTATTAGATGTGTCAATTGTAAAAATTAATATTTCACATCATTCTTTACTAAAATCCATATTAATTTCACAACAGTGGAGGCGCTAGACTTTCCCTGACGGGGTCACCACTCCACCACAAAGGGGGGAGGGTACAAATATATATGTACACATGCTGAGTGGCTTATCCAAGAGGGTGCCCCCCCCCCTGGTCACGAAGTATGATATTTAAGATTGCCACTATTTGCACCAATTGAAAATAATTCAGTTTAGAAAATGATTTGTTCAGAACAAATCATTTCTAAACTAAAATATCCAGGGTTCAGAAAAGTTTCAAGGGAGAGACAATTCGTTCAGAACGTTCTTTAATCACAAACAGGACAGAACATTCTTTAATCATGTTACATGGGGAGGAAAACGACCAAAACTCGAGACCGTTAGACCGTCAGCCGCGCGATAGACCAGAACACTAGACCTTCGCACTTTAGCTGTTTACCATTTTAGTAGTTTTACAACACAGTATTTACAGGAGCCGGTAAAAGTAAAGCATGGAAAAAAGCTCAACCATAAAAAAATCCCCTAGAAAAAGCCGGTGCCATTTCATTGTATATTTCAGCTCTCAGTACCTGTTGGAAGCAATCAGAATATTTTAATTACTACACTGTAATTAAAATATTCTGATTGTGCAATGTAATTAATATTTACATTATTACACTGATATTTAGTAGAGATGGGGAAAGGGGAATTAATCTGTACTCAATTTCTATTATTTTGTTTGGGATGGCAAGTTAACAGTAACTATCTTAGCTAAAATAATATATTAAAATATCTTGGTTAAATACGGTTGTTAGATTAGACAGCATTTGACATAATTCACAACCCATGCAAAGGTAAGAGGGAAAACGTTCTTTAATCGAGTTACATGTGGAGAAAACCACTCAAAACACTAGACGTTAAATTAACATCCACGTGATAGACCTTTTTTTCTTCAGCTCCAGTAAATACCATGGTAAGTCGATTAAAATACACAGTCGACATGGTAAGACGGCTAAAGTGTGAAGGTCTAGGGTTCTGGCTTACTGCGCAGCTGTCGATCTAACCGCCTAAAGTTTTGGGCGTTTTTCTCCACATATAACGCGAATAAAGAACGTATTCTCCCTTACCTTTACATAGGTTGCACATTATACTAAATGTTGTCTAACGTAATAGCCTTATATTTAACCAATATATTGTAATATGTTATTTTAGCCAGGATATTTACTGTTAACTCGCCATCTCGAACAAAATAATAGAAATGCAGGACAAATTAGTTCCCTTTCTTCCATCTCAATAGTAAATGTCAGTGTAGACACTTTGTCTTTGTATTACAGTAAGGCACCGTATATACATTTCTCATTTACACGTCGTTTTCGTGAAGTCCCGATTCATTTCTATTCTTTTTTATTGCAAAAATGCTTCGTTTATACAACCCACAAAGGCACAATTTCGGCTTTCGCCTTCCTAAAATCTAAAAAGTTCTTGTACACAATCAGTCATTGTTTTCTAATTTAGAGAGAAACTTTTTCTATAAAGAACGCCAACAAAGGATGTAAGGAGGGATTTATCTTTTACCACCTTACTTTAAACACGCAGTTAGCTATATTGAAAACACATGTCATGAACTTAATTGTGCCCGTCAAATTGTAATCAATAATAAATAGTAAGACGATTATAAAAAATTATTTTTAATTCGACGTCTGCATGAATTTGATGATAATTAACATGCAATGTGTATTACATTTATATTAATTTATATTAATCACATGCTAAATAGATGCAGCGTTCAAGATATAGTACAATAAAGGTACAATTTGTTTCAATTTACTAATTTATTTATTTTTTAATTCAATTAGTGTTTACAGGAACACTCAAAATAGTTCTAACATATTACGCTCACTCTCTATGGACAAGTCGGCAATTAGTGAACCGATCTAAAGATTTTTCACATGTAGAAAGGTATATTATTTCTGAGTAATGTAGACTAAAACTGATGAATATCACACAAATCGTTTTTGTTTTTGGAGGGGGGAGGGACATTCAAAATAGTTCGCAAATATTGTAGTAACGGTCTCCAAACGCAAAAAATAAATAAATAAACAAATAATTTAATTACTATACATATACCGTAATTCGTTCAGACGTTTTTTGTGCGATCCATTCGTAATAAAAACAGTAAAAACTCTCTAAAACGAAATTCGTTGCAACGAAAATTCCCTCTACAACAATAAAATGTTGTGGTTCTTCGGAATTTCCATACAATATAATCTCTCCTACGCGTAACACATTTTCCGAATTATTTCATTTTTAAAAATTAAATTTTATTTGTTTTATAATAATAAATATCTTGTATTAATAATGATAGTTAAATAATAATAATAAAAAAGTTTATCTCTGTATAAATGAAACAAAAAAAAAATCCATTTGTGTATTCGATTTTACACAACTATCTTTTAATGACATTTTACTATTCTTCACACGCACGCTTATATCCTTGTCCTGTCTGCTCAAAACATGGCTTTAAATGCGCGCTCGCTTCCTTTCTTAAGTGCTCTCTGTTTATCGCCCGTCTGCTAATAACAAACAATATCCCTTCAAATTCCCTTCTGCACGAAAGTGAACACATTCTATTTCAATGGAGGATATCGCCTCCTTGGGTTCGAGGCTTTAAAAGTCACGTGACGGTGGAAAACAAACAACCATTTCTCCATAGGCTTATGTGCTGGACTCCTGGTAATAAGCGCAAAATCAAAAAAATAATAATTATACGTCTGTATTGTGCTGCCTACGAATGTTTCAATAACTCTCTGGAACCTGTACATGACTGCAAAAAGATATCTCTCCAAAGATTCCCATTTAAAAGTGCTAACATATTAAAACTTATACTGAGACGAGGCTATTTCAGCCACGTGTGGATGGAAAATATACACTTCAGCCAATCAGATTACAGGGCCACTCATCAACACAGCCGAAAGGTCACGTGTTGGTGGAAAAATGACGTCATATCGATATCCTCCATTGTTCGCATTTATCGCACGTGGCGCGGACGCCAAAGGAAACAGGTTCGGCTGGGTTACCATACAGGTAACCGATGCCTACACATCGGGCGTGTTCAGACTGCCACTTTCGGGTAAAACTCGAGTAAAACACGAACTGCTCGAGTTTTACTCGGGGAGATTGACATCGTGAACGATTTTGGGTATTTAATAGGAAAAAAAGGGGTGGTACGTATTTACTACCCTGTGGAGCCAATGGGAGCGAACAATAACAATAAACAAAGCTCACGTGATCTATCTCCCCAACTTCCCAAGGAAAATCCTTGGGGAGTTGGGAAAAACTCGAGCTACTCAACTTGGCAGTCTGAACGCTTTGTTTATCTCCCCGAAAAGCTCAAATCGGGCATCGTGAACGGCTTGGGTTTTTCCCGAGTAACTCGAGTTACTCAAAAGTGGCAGTCTGAACGCGGCCCAGGTATCTCTTATCGCCTTACTTGGCGCCGCAGGGCGTCTGCCGTACCTGAGCCCATGTTCATCGCTAATTGGCTACATCCCAATTCATATTAGTAAATATTTTCTTTCATAAGAATTGAAAGTCAGTAAATACAACAGGAATAAATACTAATTAAATACGCAGCCATATAAATACCACATGCATACAATGTAGACAATGTAAAACAGAACAATAACTTTTTCCCCGATATATTTAGACGTAAGAGGTTTAACACAATTGAAATTAATGATTCAATTACCTGGAATTATGCAACTGCATCATATTCTGACAAAAATATTCATCCTTGATAAAACAAACACTTTTCAGATCATATAATAAAAATTTATAAAAGATAATTTAATAGCAAAACAGCAATAATGGCAAAGCCACTTTGCTTTGAATCATTCAATACAGACAAAAACAGAACAGAATTTAAAGAAAAATCTGGCAACCAACAGTTGGAAATAACTGAGCATTCTACCTACTGGAGAGCAGGACTTTAATCCTAGTATGAACTTTTTGCACGTGACGTCACTGGCGGTATGTCGTGATGTTTTGTTTTCAGCTTGTTTGCATTTTGAAGGTTATTATTTGACTAGTGGTGGGTAAAGTCGGTCCTTTTGAGGATCCGGTCCGTACGGATCCGCTCCTCTGAAGGACCGACTCCTTCAGACCCGGTCCTTTTGGATCCGCTCCAAGGAAAAGGAACGGGTCCGGACCCGTTCCTTTCGGTCCGAAATCGGAACCGGTGCGGACCGAGAGGAACGACTTAAGATCCATTTGGCAGAAAGAAGTGGATCCGGACAGAGATGACCGAGAGGAACGACTCCGGATCCATTTGGCAGAAAGGAGTGGATCCGATCAGAGATGACCGAAAATAGATTCCAGAGATAACAGAAATAAGGAATAAGGCAGAAAAAAGCGAACGGTAAAAACGCCCATATGATTAACTTTTACTAAATACCGGACATAAACATTCTTTGTTTTGTAATGAACACGAGAATGGTAATTGGATCTTCCAAATGTCCAAATTTCTTTTGTTTTGGAGTAAAGGGGTAAATTTTCAGTTCAGCAAGTCTGTGAGTGGTAAACCTCTGAGAAAGCTATTGCTATTAGGTTTTTCTAAGCATATAACATATGAGCCATAGGAAAAGCGTCGCGAGGGAGAGCACAAGGGGTCACGTCTCCCCCCCAACTTCGTCTCAAAAAATTTGTTAAATAAACATTTGTTTGAAAATTTAAAAAAAAAAAATCTGATGTGTCCAACACATGACTTCCTTGCACGTCTATTAATTCAAAAATGTTTTTTACGCACTTCCTCTAAACTTATTTGTTTGAAAGAGATAAAATATCAATAATAGTAAGGTATAGCGATTTCTAGCCAAATATTTCGATATCGCCAAGCTGAGTTCAATTTGAAAGATTTCCTTCTGACACTTTATTTGGCGATATTTCACCAAAAGCCGACAAACTTGAAATAGTTTGCGAGATTTTGGGGATAGCCAAAGTAGTCATTGACCACTGACTTTCAATGAATTGAATGCATCCATACACCTTAATGTATTTAAAGTCATTTGGCTCACCCTGTAAATAAATTCCCAGTCGATTGCTGTCAAAAAAGATATTGAAAACAGTTAGATATTATAATATAGTTCTAAATACAAAAGTTCAAAATTGTACGGGTTAAAGTTTTAGAGTTATACAAAATACGAAATAATTTTTGGCGCCAAATTTGGCGATATTTCGGCGAAACTCGTCAATGTCGACGACATTTGGCGAGATTTTAAGCATGGACCAACAATGACAGATTATCGCCAAATTTGGCGATATTTCGCCAAAACTTGCCAAGGTCGAGGACAGACGGCGAGATTTTGGGCATGTACCAAACAATGACTGACTACAATTGTATTATATTGAAGATGTCGATAGACATTAAAGTACTGAAATTCTTTTTGGTGGTCCTGTAAAGAAACTCCAGCAGATTGGAACCAAAAATCGAGATGCACAACTAGATGCTACAACAATCTTACATATGAAATTTCATAATAGTTTTTGAGATTTGAGAGTTAAATATGCACACACGTTCACCAAAAGTCGCCAAGCTTGGCGACTTTTGGCATAGCTCTTGAGGGAGGCACGTGACCGTGGTCGGACCATTAACTAACTTATGTGGTAGGACGGTATTGTGCTTGAAATGGATGAATGCCCCTAAAATTGCCATTTACCGTAATGTATTGGAAATCTTTTGAGTGTTCCTGTAGCAGAACTGTAAATGATAAAGACACTTTTTTTAATGGAGAAATTCATTTTCTAACTCTTTACAGCATATATCACTCCTGAGTCGTTTGAAATAGCCCAAAACCTCTAAAAAACGCTTTGATGAATGTCGGCCCATAGAGCGTAATGTATTTCAAATCTTTTAGGCGGTTCTGTAGATAAACTATCCAATCGAATGGAGCCGAAAGGGGAGGTGCACAACTAGATGTTACAACAATCCTAAATATAAAGTTTCAACATTCTACGCCTAATAGTTTTTGAGATATGCGAGTTTAATGAATTTCGGCCCATTGAGCGTAATGTATTTCGAATGTTTTGGGCGGTCCTGTAGATAAACTATCCAGTCGAATGGAACCAATAGGGGAGGTGCACAACTAGATGTTACAACTATCCAAAATATGAAGTTTCGACATTCTACGCCTAATAGTTTTTGAGTTAAGCGAGTTTAATGAATTTCGGCCCATAGAGCGTAATGTATTTCGAATCTTTTGGGCGGTCCTGTACATAAACTATACATTCGATTGCGACCAAAAGGGGAGGTGCACAACTAGATCATAGAAAAATCCTAAATATCAAATCTCAACATTCTACGACCAATAGTTTTTGAGATATGCGAGTTACATACATACGTACGTACGTACGTACGTACAGACGGCATGGAAAAACTGACCACAATAGACTCGCCGCTGGTCAAAATGAGTTGCAGACGCGTTAATATGATCGTGCATGCTAGCCTACGATGAGATGCATCGAAAAAATTCTTAAAAGTAAATTTAGAGGTAGTCAAAATCGGTTTTTTTGTCGAAATTTGGCCCCCAAAATTTTTCGGGATCACATTACTTCCTTATACTACGTACAAGGAAGTAAAAACTTTTATTTTATTGATTAGTAGGTATTGCTATAAGCGTATAATACATATGAATCATAGCTCTATAGTCAGGGGTTCACAAGGGGGCAAGTGCCCCCCCCCAACTTCATTTCAAAATCTTTTAAACAAACATTTGTTTCAAAATTTAAAACTCCCTATTCTGCTCTTAAATTAAATATGTGCCAACCCCCCCCCCGCCCATCAAATCTTCATGTGTTCCTGCAAAATTTCAGTAGGTCTGGGAGCAGTGATAAGCCTTCCGCCTTCCTTAAAAGACTCTTGTTATTAGGTTTTCCTAAGAAAGTAATACATTTGAACCATAGGCGTATATCGGGGGGGGGGGGGAGGCACGTGTCCCCCTTCCCCCCACCAACTTCGTCTCAAAATTTTTTCATTTTAAAATTTTGTTTGACGGGTCTTTTAATCGTTCCACTTAAGAATGCAAAAAGAAACTTCAGTCTGCGTCTTTACAAAATATTTAAATAAAATTGTCCACTGTCAAGGTTGTTTAATTTAAACGTTACTTTTTTAAGCACTTGGTAAACATTTCTCATTTCCAATCTGTTGTACTGGTTTTAAGTACTTCTTGGATAATAGGGTTTCTTTAAAACTTATTTATTTATTCATTTATTTTAATTTTTGAATGAACTACAAAATATTTTATGCAAAAAGGATTTAATACGTGACTAAGTGAATAATGTTTTCCCTTTTCATAATTAAGTAAGTCTCATATGTTTGCATTAAGTTATATTAATTGTTATAATAGATTTATTGTTATCCCTTTTTTCTTATCGTCTTTTAATCATATATAAAGTTCAATATTTGATAATTTACCTTTATAATTTGTATATCGCATTTCTCGCGTATTTCAGCATGTTTTTAGAAGCTTGCTATGAAAAAATTTAATAGTTTTATAATGAGGAGAAAGCTTTTTTTATGTAAGTTTATCTTACAAAGCTTTAAAAGCATTTCTTTAATCGAAACCGTTTACGTCATAGTATAATTACTTTTTACTGATTTCATGACAATTTGGTAAACGGTTGTAAGTCTAGGGTTCTGGCTACCGCGCGGCTGTTTTCTCCGTGCGTAATGTGAATACGCGGTAAAACCCCTGAAAAAGTCCTCCATCCAAGGCATCCCTTAATAAGATCTGCCTTAACTACAAAATCAAAATAACTTTCATGATAATTGACAATTTTAGTAAAGAGTTTTTAGTATTAAATAAAAATTATTATTATTTCCAATCCTATTATAGAGGTTGTGCTATAAACACTGACCTAGGGATTTCTTCTTTAAGTATTGATCACAGACAGAATAAATAACAAAGTTACTTTATGGTATCGAATAAAATTTTCAGAACTTAAATGTAAATACATACCAAATTTTTTTTTATACAGCCCTCTTACAAAATTTCCCAATAAGTAAAATGCCTCACCACGCATTAATGAGGCGATGCACAAAATTTCAGCCTTTCTCATAAAAAGGCTTAGAGGTATGTTTTATCAAATTTGGTGAGGGGCAATACACCATGCAATGTCCGGTAGCTTTTAAAATGAAGTCAAATAAAATAAATAAAAGGCAGATGTTTAAAAAGCATTTAAAAGGATACACATCACTAAAAACAATTTTCGGATTTAATTTTATAGTTAAGCCGAAGTACTTAGGAAAATTAAAAATATATTCAAAACGTATGTCAAAAGTTTCTTATCAATTTTTTTCAACTTATCATGTTACTGAGAAAGTGAATAAAACACGAATGTGATACTATTTATGTAAGGTAATTTAAGTAATGAAAAACTGACCAGGGATAAAACTAAACTGAAAAAAATTATCTCTACTTATTTTTAAGTTTATAAATACTTTAAAATCTAAACTAGCTATAATCCAGTAGTACGTATTATTTTATTATGAAATAAAATTTAATTCACTTGTGATTGATCTGCGTAACTAAAGATTTTTTTTACAGAAAAAGGAGTGCGAAAGGGGGAAGGGGTGTAGACGCACGAAATATAAACTTGCGCTTTCATGAGTGGCGTAGCCAGGATTTTATTTCGGGGTGGGCTGGGTATCAAATTTAAAGCTAAAGTTTCAATTGTAAGCTAAGTAAAGGGTCCCATTTCGGGGGGAGGGGTAGCAGCCCCTCAGCCCCCCCCCTCTGGCTACGCCCCTGGCTTTCATATTCATGAAAAACTAAAATTAAGGGTGAGGGTTGATGAATATTTTGAGGGGGGGATGCATTCGACGTGATTTTATCTTTCAGTTTTCTTTTCTTTTTTTTTTTTTTTTGCTAATATTAACATTTTTTATTTGATATCCATTGTTACCAAAAGTAAATTTGAGTACTCTATCTTAAACTATTTTAACAACTGACCTCTAAAGTTTTGGGGGCCCTAGACCATGGCCTATTTTTCCAAGTGGCGTTTTTCAGCTCACCTTATAGATATAATCTTTATGTAAAAAATGAAAAATATATGGACTGTATGTTAAAAATTTTTCGGCAAGGGGGGTGGTGGTAAGAAAAACGTATTAACACCCCCCCCCACACACACACACAACAATATTTTTATAGCATTTAGACCAATGCATTCTTTGATTTACGCCTCACGTAACCGAAACTTGTGTGTCTTCCAACTAACCGACCCCCCTCCCTTACAAAATTGCATTCGTCCGTCGTTACTGGTCACTGATGTGATCCATCAACAAACTGAAACTTTTCTCCCGTTTTTCTATCTCAAAGGAATGTGCCTTCCGAGAAGCTCTTCTAAGAAATAGCCGCAGGGTTTTGCGGTCTGCTTCTTTTCCCCCAAAGTGTACAGGCTTGTGTACAGGTTTTCCTGTGCATACTCAGGAAAAAGGCAGGGACGCCAGGTCTTTTGTTAAGGCTACCAGCTGATGATCAGCTGTTCGCCCCCTTCTCTGGCTCTTTGTTAATCTCTCTCCGCTCCCGAAGGATAGCGTGCCTGAATACCTGAGAGTGAAGACAAGGCTTTCAAAACCAGTTACAGAGCCTGCGCAAGCCAGGGATTTTTACCAGATGAGGGGTTACCCTTTCATACCACCAGTTGGCGATAATCGGCTGTGTGTGGCGTTTTTGTCTTCGTGAACAGCATTTTTTCAGGAGCGGTAACGTTTAATCCCTTAACCGGTATTCCTGTATAGAGTTAGCCGCAACTCCGCAACTAGTTCGCCTTTAGCCTTAGTTCGCCCGTACGCTGTGTACGGGCATCGTTATTTTCTGCTTCTCTTTTCTAGTTTGCCCATATTTTTAATTCTAAATACTTTTTGATAGATAACGTAACTCGTGTATGCCCCTGAAATGCTTTTCATCGGAGTTTTGATTTGAAGCAGGGAATTTTAATTTATATTCAGAAATGTATCCAGAAATTTTTTATTGTGGATTTCACCAAAGAATGACTTTTTGGTCAATATTTCTCATTTAAAAAATGATCAATTAAAGGGTTACTATAAGAGACGGAAAAGGAAAAATTAAATAAAGGAATAACACTAGATTTAGATTTCATTTATGTACATTCTTTAATATTGAAAATCTTGAAATAAAAAAGGATTTTTATAATTTAGTTCATTCTAATTTACACACAATATTCATTGTGATATTTTCTATGGAAATACTCTGGACTGGAACTATATATATTCTATCAAATACATATCTTTTTAAGAAAATTTATATATTTAAACTTTATTTAGGTTACTGAAAGATATTTACGTTTTTAATGGCAGATAATATTTAACATTAAAAATTTTTGTTAAAAAAATCCTTTAAACAAAAGTTAAATTAGAAGAAATTACTAGTATTTCTTGGCTAGAACTATTAAAAATACATTAGAAAAAGAGAAACACATGAAATTACAAATAAAACTCATACACATGAAATTATAAATAAGTACGATTTATTTACAAGTTCAAGTTCACATACTATCTAAATTTAATGGATAAATAATAAACAGAATTAATCATTGATCACTGAAACATTGAACTCTAACTGAAATACATTAAGTAAGTACTTTCAAATACATTATTGACATCGCAGTACGAATGAAATCAAATGCTAAGGTTAAAAGAACTAATTCTAAAACTAGAAAAGGAGAAAACTTTTCAAAACCTTCTAATAAATTCAAAAATAGAAATAAGAATGTTTTCAAACTCACATTAGTTAATGTATTTAATCATATTTAAATTTAAAATCGAACTTATCTTAAATAATTATATAGCTTTTAAATAAATGTATCTGTAAGTAAACTAAAAAAATTCTGTTTTTAACTGTCTTAAATTTTAACTCAATGTGTCTGCTATAGCAACATCAAGTAGAATGTGGCGTATAGGTCATTTAAGGTATTACCAGACATGAATTTTAAATCAGTCGATGTAACTTTTACATTGAAAAAAATTACTATTTTTTAACTTTAAACGGAGAATCAAGTTTAAGACACAGAAGAAACGGATATTATGTACAAAAAAGGAAAATACATTTTTGTATAAACAATTGAGATAGACTTTTATATAAATTAATTGATAGAAATTGTTATTTCTTTTTTATCTTTGACATGCTTTTACTACTTAAAACTGTAGAAGATTTAGATCTCTTATTGACTTTAGAAGTTAACTTATTTCTTTTTAAACCAAAAATTTTTAATCTAAAATTTATAAACCTATTTTTCATTTTTTCTTTGATATTATGGCAGTTTAAAAAATTTATATTATTTACTACTGGGTCAGAATCTATACTTTTGTTGATAATTCGTTTACAGTTACCTCCTTCACTTAACATCTGACTTTCTAAAGAACGAAATATCATCTCACATCTCAAAAAGAAAGTGAATGCATGGTCCTTAACGTAAAATAGGCAGTTTTCTTTGAATTCACGATATGCCACTAATTTAACATAATTTGATTCGTTTTTCTCCTTGGATCCAACATTGTGGACGCAATTATTACATACATTATCCATATCAGACACTCTTGACAAAATATAACCTGCAATGTTGTATAAACAGTTTTTTTCTGCGATATTTAAATCTTTATGTTCCACTTTATCCCATGAATGTGGTAAGACGATTTTGGGTTTTTCTTTTTTGTTTTCCTTTAAAAAATCTAAAAAACTAGTTATATTAGTACTATTATCGACTGTATAATTAGAATGCGAACTGGGCTTCAAAAACTGTGAAATACTTACGAGTTTTAAATTGTTTTTAAATTGAAGAGCTGTTGGAATGGCTTGTTTCGATCTTATAATGCTGAAGAGATTTTCTAAGGAATCTTGTGTAAACCGAGATGTTAAAAGGAAATTAAAATTAAGTTCATTAAGGAATTTTTCTTGGAGTCTCAGTATAGAATTTGTTGATAAAATCACTCCTGTCTGAATGGGTTTCCAAGCTACTTTATTATCATTATTAACTATCTCTAAATTTCCAAAGAGGTAAATTATTTCCGTTAAAAAACATAATGCTTCGTGATAACTTTCTAAATTAATTTTACTAAGAGCATGAGTTAAATTTCTTGATGTCATTAATGTGAACCATTTGTCAACCATTTCTATAAACCATGCTGTTGTTAATAGGTGTTGATTATTTTTTTCTTCGGCGATAAACTTTAATCCAGAACTTACACCGTGACTTAAAACAGTTTTAGCCCGAACAACCTTCATTTTATTAAAATGATTTTCGTGTAAATGTTCATCGGTCAATTTTGGTACAATTTTTAGATCGAAGTTATTTTGATATTTAGACAATAATTCAACATGAGTTGGATCTACAACAGAGTTTGGCAGGTCATACTTGTCTTTCAGGTAATCTGGGATAATGAAATGCTTGTTTGCTAACAATGATGAACGTATGTTTTTTAAAAGGTGAGGGACATCAGCAACGAACTCAATAGTTCGTTTACTGTCACATGGGTGGGTAATATGCGTTGTGAGTTCCCTAAATTTACCAGTTTGGATTCCAAACGCTTTCCACATCGACTGATTCAACGACCCCATGTCTGAAGTAATACATTCTACTCTGAGACCTACATTTTCAATGTCATTTATAAGTTGTAAAATTATATCTTTCAGTGTATTCCCATTTCCCCTACCATCTGTGTAATGGTATGCAACAACTTGCTTCCATCTGGTTGAAATGCCGCAAATCATGAATACAAGAACATGATTTGCCTTACCGATAATATTTGGAAATGTAACATTTCCAAAATATTTGTCATTTGACAAATCATAATCATTGGATTCTTGAATGGACATTTCATCCAGAAGGAGTGCACAAGCTCTCTCCTGCTCTCTAAAAGAAGAGACTTTTAACTTTAAAATATCGAAAATTTCATTAAGAATTCCCGGTAAGAATTTTAAATTTTGTAATCTGCGCTGTAGTGTTCGTGGGGAAGGAAAAGGAAAATTCATTTCTAAAAGTTTCTTATAACCCGCAGTTCCGCAACTAAATTTTAGCACTAAAGCATTGTTAACAGTCTCGTTTGACCATTTCCCAGGAACTTTGTTATGTTGAAGAGCTAAAATTTGGTCGTTATTAAAAATTGAATTTACTGGGGTATCTCGTTGGCAGTTTAATTTACATTTTAATCTATAATTTTCATTAGATATTGTTTTCAGTTTATTCCTTAGCATTTGAATTTGATTTTGCTGTTTTTTAATAAAACAATTGGCTTTTTCGAGAGAAGTTTTTAGCTGACTAATTGTAGATTCATTCAGATCATTATCGTTGGAATTCTCTTGGTTATCAGTCAGTTTTATGCTTTTGTTTGGAGAATTCCTCTCTAACGGTGCTTTTCTTTTTCGTTGCAATGGCGAATGGGAAAATATCGTGGGGATAGCAGTTCTTTTCAGTTTCCGTTTTTTACCTTCTTCAACAACTTCCCATTGATCAGAATCAAAGTGCATCTAAAGAAAGAAAGAAAAAAAAAAAAAAGCTATTTACTACCTTTAAATTTACTGTCAACAGATAGTTAAGAAAAAAATATCACCAAGAAGAAAAAGAAATCTTAATCATCGGAAAAACAGAGTTCAAAAGTAAATATGAGAACAATCCGACATATAATCCGGAAGCTATCCTTTAGCAGTTGAATTTATGCATAAATCATTTTATTATTACATACTTTATATTTTCATTCTGTTCATTTTCAAAGTTTTTTTTTGTTTGTGAGTGTGTGTGTTGCTATGGCAACGCTACTCTAGGGCGATCTGCCTAGGATGGGGGTGCCTTCGTTGGAGGACTTTCTAAGGGGTTCTAACGCGTATTTACGCTACATCTGGAGAAAACCCACCAAAACTCCAGACCGTTAGATCAACAGACACATACGTCATTGAGCCCGAACCCGTGACCTTCACACTTCAGCCGTCTATCATTTTGAATGACTTATTCACTCGGCCATGGTGGGGCCCTTGTTTAGAAAGTATTGCAAAATTCTCTGCACGTTTAACACACTTTTATTTATTTATTTTACACAACAATAGAATGTTTCTTCGTTCCCAAAAAAAGCTAATGTTTTTATATTGCTTAAAGTAATTTAATAGGCTTTAAAATTATTAAAATGTTGAGTGGCTTTCCGCAAGACAACTAATAAATTTAATCTTTAAAAACTTCGGCATTTAATACAAATGGTCATGCTGTAATGATTTTTCTGCACAAATTTAATTCTGGTATTCAATTTAAAAAAAGCCATAACAGTGCAAATAATTTCATACATCGATTATGAACTTATAAAAACATTTTTTTGCCCGAAAAGTAAAATTTATGCAATTGCAAATTTTTCACCTTATTTTTCCTTAATTAATGTTGACGTTCAGTTTAATGAAAATATTTGTGATCATGCTTAATATACATATATATATTACATTCATTTGATTCTTAAGAACAATTTTGGTTATTACTTACTTCACATAAGAAAGAATAATTTGTTGGCTTCCAGTTCTCTCTTTTTACATTATTGGTCCAAACAGACCGAAGATTTGCATTTCTGGGAAATGCTTTCATAATAAAACCTTGTTCGGTTCGATTCGAACAGTTGTATGCCGAACATCCAGGCATTTTCCTGAAAAAAATTAAATAATTAAAAAAAGATTAGTGGAAGAACATTATTATAAAAATTATTTTAGATTTGAAATCATAGCATCTATTTATTATAGATCAATTGGCAAAATTTAGTAATGCTTAGGGGGAAAAAAATGCTGCATTAATTTTTTGTATTTTCGGGGAAGGAAATTAATTGCCGAATGACAGAGATTATTACAATTCATGTCACGATAAATGACATGCAAATATAATTAAATAAAAAAAATAATCTATGTGATGCAGCAAAATACTAAAATTCATACAAATATAAAGAAAAAAACATTCATTTACACATTTACAACATACGCATTTAGTTTCCCGTATTTTATTTGTAAACAAACAACCGCACATTGGCGAGATACTGTCTCAGCCAATGTCAAGAAGAATATCGCCAAATACAGCTATTTTGTCTTATAAAGTTTTAAGCATTAAATATTACCTTTATCTACCATTCTATGTGATAATTTGTATTGTATATAATATTTTAAAGTATTACAAATTTGAAATATGAATTACAATGCGTTAGCATGAGAATTAGTTTTTAAAAAATGGTGTTTTAATGTAGGAAGGAGGCATTCAGAAATGGAACTATCACAAAAATTTGTTATTTACAAGAGATTCAGGAAACTATTGCCATCGAAATTTATTCACCACAAATATTCAAACACTTTAAAATGAAATATCAAAAACATAAAAACAATACGTACCTTTACTCCTTAGAAAACGTGTTTTATTCCAAGATCACTTCGGAATGCAATGCTTTTCCAATGTCAGGAAATCTGGACACTGCCTCGGGCGGTAAAAAGAGCTACTTGACCAATGAGGGAGTGACTTGTCGTTGTCATCACTCTCCCCATTCAGGCACGCTACCGAAGGATATAAATACTAACTCATTGCTTTTGACTGTCTCTATGAATATGCCTATTAACACGCACATTTTAACTAGCAGGCTAAAAAATAAATTCTATTACATTAAAAGAAAAGGTAGAAAGATTCAAGGGCGGATCCAAAAACTTTTTTCGGAGGGGGCGCAAATCCCGAATACTCATTTTATCTAGTGTAAAGCCCACTTAATATTGGTGAAAGCCCCATTTATCTAGTGTAAATATATTTTTCTCGGAGGGGGCGCGCGCCCCCTGCGCCCTACCCCTGGATCCGCCTTTGAAAGATATGTTGGCAATGTGAAAAAGAAATCTAAATTTCTGTAAGGAAAAGTTTAAAATACTTAAATAGGTATTGAAAAAGCCAAACATTTTAACATTAAATCTAAACCGTGTTTACTCGCGTAATAATAGTCGCCCTCACTAGTCGAATGCCCGTTTTGAAGCAGGAGAAATCGACAAAATATTTTCCCCGCTCGAAAGTCGCTGTCCCGTATTTGACCTCTTCATTTATGTCTATACAAATATTACTATAAAAAGATAAGTGTCTCTTTTTTTGTGTGCAACTGACGTGACGAAAAGATTATTTAATACGCGGCAGATAACGTGGACACATTTGTTAATTTAGTAATTTTATTATAATACCAGTAATGTGTTCTATCATTCGAGAATATTATGATTAGATTAGTTAGATTTCACCGCATAATTGTTGCATCTAGCCTTTCACCATGAATAATTGGCAAAAAAGTGCGACTATTATGCGAGTAAACACGGTAATTTCATTTAATAATTATCACTCTCGGAGTTTGACCGTAATTTGACCGGAGTTTGAAAGTAATTTTATTTTATAGTAAATATGTCATTTTTAGATTTTTTAAATATTAATATGCATTAACTTAACACTAAATATACAAATAAAAAGAACATTAATACATTATTCTTTGTTTTAAATCTTTTCAAATTTCTTTTTTCAACAATGTCAATCAGCTTAAATATATTTTCTCAAATTAATTATTATTATTATTGAAAAGCAATGAATAAAATTCCCTTCCCAAATCCCTTTTACTTTTTTCCGATAAATAGATTGCCTCAAATTATCACTGTCTTTAGCAGTGGCGTAGCCAGAAAATTTTCATGCGGGGGGGGGGGGGGGTAACGACTACTGCAACTCACCAGTGTTGGGCAAAATTCACCGAAAATGTTTTTTCGATACGAAGCATAAAATACATTGATTCAAACACTAAAATACAAAATACTTCTCGAATTAAAAAATATGCAAAATACATACGAAATAGAAGTACAATTTTTAAAGCATTTTAATTGAGAAGCTAAATTTTCCATCAAAGATCTCAGTTTATTTTACTTAAATATAGTTTAACAAGAATAACAAAAGCAATTCCAATAGTTGTGTTAAGGAAGAAACAGGGCCGTACCCAGAAAAAAATTTCGGGGTGGGGGGGACCAAAAGGTGAAAAAGGCTCAATTTTTCACTAAAAGGCTTCATTATGATTGTTTTGTTGACAAAATTTTAAATTTCGGGGGGGGGCAGACCCCCTGGTCCCCCCTCCTGGGTACGGAATTTGGAAAAGGTGCTTTTTTTTTTTTTTTTTTTTTTTTTTTTTTTTTTTTAAACGTTGCCTTTCAAAATTTTACTTTTATAGCGCTAACATCCGAAACCGACCATTTCTGAGAAATTGCATTAATACTGAAAACGCAATGAAAAATATGCAATTTCAGAATGTGAACAATGAATAGTCGTTTGTTTCAAAATCGTTTATAAAAACTTTAATTTCCAAAAGTCTCAGTGCCTAAAATAAACCTCCACATATAATATTTATTACTTATTGATTTCAGTATGTGAACAATGAATAGTCGTTTGTTTCAAAATCGTTTATAAAAACTTTAATTTCCAAAAGTCTCAGTGCCTAAAATAAACCTCCACATATAATATTTATTACTTATTGATTTCAGTATGTGAACAATGAATAGTCGTTTGTTTCAAAATCGTTTATAAAAACTTTAATTTCCAAAAGTCTCAGTGCCTAAAATAAACCTCTACATATAATATTTATTACTTATTGATTTCAGTATGTGAACAATGAATAGTCGTTTGTTTCAAAATCGTTTATAAAAACTTTAATTTCCAAAAGTCTCAGTGCCTAAATTAAACCTCTACATATAACATTCATTACTTATTGATTTCAGTTGAACGTTTGAATATAAATACTCAGCTAAATCACGGCATAAAAAAAATTCAAGTTTTGTCTTTTCAGTGAGTTTTAGAATTTATCGTAAATTTTAATATTTTGCATATTATCTAAGTTTTCAGCTTTCAAAACTGACACTGCTCCTTAACATTTTCATTTCCATCTACAGACAAAATTTGGAAACATTTTAACTAAGATTTGCGCAAAAGGTTTAAAAATCATCTAGAATGGAAATTTGATTCACCCCATTCATTACGGGAAGCTGTCGCTCTAATGGTCTGAAATTTGGTGTGTTTCACTCCATATGTAACGCGAATGCCCTCTTAAAAAGTTATTACCCCTTAAAAAGTTCCCCACCCAAGGCATCCCCCCTAGGGCTGACAGCCTTCGTGTATCTTTGTCTCTTAATCACAATAACCAAGAATCCATTATACTAGTATAGAAATACTGGCAGCCTTATTTTTCTAGAACTTCGCAACACATTTCGAAAATCCCCTTAAAGAATCTAATAAATACTACCTAAAAATATTTTTACTACTTTTGGTTTCATATACAGTGGGAATTTAGAAACATTCCTAGACAAATATACTGTTTGTGTTTTAAACAGGATTATAAAAGGCTTTTCTTTTCCTTTCCTGTTTAGTTAAATTTAAAGATCAGGAGAGATCCTAACGCTTCTTCAGTGACAATACTGCGTGTAATTCTGGTGCGACTCATAAATTGCATCAAAAGAGGGGGGGGGGGGGAGGGTGAAAGTCAGCGATTTTATGATTTTCATTTGCACATGCTATCTGAGCAATCTGTGGTGTTACAGTTTATATTCTGACATTAAATTAATCGTATTTCTTTTGTATTTTGAAAATACAAGATACAATGAAAATATATTTTAAAATACATTCTCAAAATACTTTGTTTTTTACAAGTGAAAATACGAAATATACAAGACGCAAATGTATTTTGAAAATAGATGTATTAGCGATACTGCCCAACTCTGAAAAACACATACATGAATATGTGTGTGTGATAACGGAGTGAAGAATATACATTTTGTTAGGCAAAAAATTCCTCATGGGTGACACCCGCATTCTCCAAAACCCGTTTTTTTTTTTATTTTTATAAAAACCATCCCAGGTGGGTTTTATTAGGTATTTGGTTTTTTTTTTTTTTTTGGGGGGGGGGGGTTATTAAAAAAAATTATAGTATAACACTTTTGCATTTAAATTTTATAGTTTATTTCAAAACAGAATAATCTAAGTCTAAAAGAAAACTTTCATTACAAAATAATAATTTATTAATTAATTAAAATGTAAAAATAACTTCAACTTTAATACAGTACTATCTTTTTCTGCTGGCGTTTGTGAAAGGCTCCTAATTCGTTTATGACCATAGATAAAAGTATATTATTGTTCACTTGAAAACTATGTTGTTTTTGATTGGCTGTTTTCTATTACTTTTTAAATTTAAGAATTAAATTTTTTTAACCTTTGTTTTTTAAGTCATAGTTATATTTTCTAGTTAGAATGTAAGTCAGTAAGCCCTTTGCAGGCCAACTTACTGCAGAAAACTACTATTTATTTAATAATTTTCTTTATAGTTATTCATTTTTGCTTTATATATATATATATATATTTTTTTTTTTACTTTAAAAAATCTAGAATTAATATATCTGATATTAACCCTTTGAGACGCAACCCTTTCCCAATGCTGAAAAAAGGGCAGCCGTTGCAATCGCTCGACTTAACTACCAGCAATATGGCGGACGATGGAAACGCTCATCGCGTGCCACAGATCTAGAGACCCTTTTTTAACGCAGCTGGCTGTGCTCGCGCACATCCAGCTGTCGTCAAAAAAGAATATCTAGATCTGTGGCACGTGATGAGCGTTTCTATCGTCCGCCATATTGCTGGTAGTTAAGTCAAGCGATGGCAACGGCTGCCCTTTTTTTCAGCATTGGCCAATCTGTCCAGCTATTCTCGCGTTCTTCCATCTTTCGGCAGATGTCAGTGCTGTTAAAAATAATCGTGACAATTTTTGTACGGGAAATGACGTGCTAAAAAGTAAAGGATTCTCGTGGAGCTATGTCACTCGCCACTACTTTTATAGAAATCCAATCTATTCTTCGTGACTGGCAACAGTCAAAACGTCAGAGTTTGGCGTTCCCGGAGCGGATACACTGCGCGTTAAAGGATTAAATCCCACATAAACAGTTTATAATGAATTAGTTTTATATTTCTCATTACTAAAGTGATGCAGCAACTAATACAATACAGGATGGTTTCCTGAACCTGCATTCATTCTTGAGATGCATGCTTGTAAGTAGTAAGAGACATATCCCATTTTTCTCTTATCTAAGAAAGGATTTTTTTTGTTTGTCATTATACTGATAATTAGATATTTTATTCATATTTGAAAACTTATTTATTAAGAAGACCTAATAACATTGCTTTAAAAGATTGTTTAAAAGAGTCTGAGACGATGTTGGGGGGGGACGGTCGCCCTGCACCTCCCCCCGAAACTACTGCTATGAATAATATGTATTATACGCTTACGAAAACCTAATTCTAACAGTAAGGAAGAGTTATCACTGCTTCCAGACCTACTAAAATTTTGGAGGGGCACAGGAAAGGCTTGCGGGGGGGGGGGACACATATCGGATTTAAGAGCAGAAAAACGAGGTTTTTTAAAATTTTCAATCAAAATTTTATTTAAAAAAATTTTGAGACGAATTTTGAGGGGGGGGCACAAGGGAGGGTACGTGACCCCTTGTGCCCCCCTCCCGACGCTTCCCCTATGGTTTATATTATTTACGTGCTTAGGAAACCCTAATAACAATAGCTTTCTCACTCCCAGATCTACTAAGCATGAAAGTTTACCCCTTTACCGCAAAACAAAAGAAATTTTGCGTAAGTTCCAATTAAATATATTCCTCGTGTACATTACAAATCAAAGAAAGTTTTTGTCCAATTTTTAGTAAAAATTAATCATTTGGGCGCTTTTACTATTCGCGTTTTTTCCCCCACACCTGGCAAATTATAGATGATCAGCTAACCCGAAAAAACTGTGAGAAAAATCTAATACCAACTATTAAAAACTCCATCCCTGTTAAGTAAAATGATAAAATTACCTCTCGTAACAACATTGAATTCGACTCACAAATCAATAAATAAAGAGATATCGTATCCCTTCTCCAGTACCTACATCCAATGTCCACATTCTCAAAAGCAATTTATCCCCAGTTTTCTTCTAAAGGTTCTTAACTCATCTCACTAAAAATGAATGACCATCGATCTTCTTTATCGTTTGGAATGTCAACCGCCCCCGGCATGAAACTTCCATAGAGAAGGGACTATGGAAACTCCAAGTCCACCCCTCCCCCCCCCCTGTAATTCTCATAGAACTAGGATAGGGACGTAGAAGAGAAATGAGTATGGAGATTCCGACCGCAACACGTACGGGAGGACGGACGGAAGGAGGGACAAATTTCCTACTGGTGGGCGTTTTCCGTTTTCCAGATCTCCCTTCGGGTCGCGTATAGACAGCTGTCACGGAGTATGGATTCATTTATCACTAAAGGACTAGAAAAGCGCTCTTCGCCCCAAAAAGTGCATGGGATTAGAGGGACGAAGAAAGAAATATACATGTATTTTAGACATTTGCGGTTTTATACTTTTTGGATCAAATTAATAGTAGTAGCATGATTATTATTTTTTTTTTCTATAGTGATACACTGTGACACATTTCAGATCTTGAGATAAGACTCAATTTCTTTCATAGATTTTTGAGGAAAGGTAAAAATTTGACTGGTTTTTTTTTTTTTTTTTAAATGGAGCATTTCCCTATGCGGAGGAAAAATCAAATTTAAAATGCATGCATACTTATAGTTAAATATACTTAAAATTGCAAATGAAGTGAAATATATTTTTTACAGAATGAAGGATTTCTTTTAAAAATAAGTACATATCTAGTATTTTTTTTTTTTTTTTTTTTTTTTTTTTTGGTTTCAAATTGTAATTTAAAAGATCATGATTACATATGTATATTAATACATACGATTGTAAACATTTTAAACGTTTTTCTCGTCCAGGTTTAATATGAATCCATTTATATTAACACCAGTTACAATTTGGAAAGTTTCATTAAAATAAGACACATAGAGAGAAATTTGGTTGTTATAGACAGTTTATGAAAAATTATTTTTGAGTAAGCACGGTTTAAAGTTACCTTACTGTTTTTAGCATAAGTTTCAGTAACCTAAGTTTAATTTGTACTTTTTATCTTTTTTTAAAATAAGAACTCATTTATTTATAACTTAGTTTTTCAGGATTGTATTTGTAAGGCGCGCTAACTTGGGCAGATTAATTTATCTTACAAATCTGCCTTTTTTTAACATAATTAAGCCATAATTTTTTTAATTTTAATTTTGACGGGTATGGATTCATTTATCACTAAAGGACTAGAAAAGCGCTCTTCGCCCCAAAAAGTGCATGGGATTAGAGGGACGAAGAAAGAAATATACATGTATTTTAGACATTTGCGGTTTTATACTTTTTGGATCAAATTAATAGTAGTAGCATGATTATTATTTTTTTTTTCTATAGTGATACACTGTGACACATTTCAGATCTTGAGATAAGACTCAATTTCTTTCATAGATTTTTGAGGAAAGGTAAAAATTTGACTGGTTTTTTTTTTTTTTTTTAAATGGAGCATTTCCCTATGCGGAGGAAAAATCAAATTTAAAATGCATGCATACTTATAGTTAAATATACTTAAAATTGCAAATGAAGTGAAATATATTTTTTACAGAATGAAGGATTTCTTTTAAAAATAAGTACATATCTAGTATTTTTTTTTTTTTTTTTTTTTTTTTTTTTGGTTTCAAATTGTAATTTAAAAGATCATGATTACATATGTATATTAATACATACGATTGTAAACATTTTAAACGTTTTTCTCGTCCAGGTTTAATATGAATCCATTTATATTAACACCAGTTACAATTTGGAAAGTTTCATTAAAATAAGACACATAGAGAGAAATTTGGTTGTTATAGACAGTTTATGAAAAATTATTTTTGAGTAAGCACGGTTTAAAGTTACCTTACTGTTTTTAGCATAAGTTTCAGTAACCTAAGTTTAATTTGTACTTTTTATCTTTTTTTAAAATAAGAACTCATTTATTTATAACTTAGTTTTTCAGGATTGTATTTGTAAGGCGCGCTAACTTGGGCAGATTAATTTATCTTACAAATCTGCCTTTTTTTAACATAATTAAGCCATAATTTTTTTAATTTTAATTTTGAAATATTCCACTTTCTTGTTTACGACGCTTTTTAATTTTTAAAATTTTCATTAAATAAATTGCACATACTATATGATTGTAAAACTTATTCTATTTCATTACTAGCTGAAGTACCCGTCCTTGACGGCAAATTTCCAAAATTTCCAAATGCAAATTTCCAAAAAGTAAGAACTTTCGTCAGCATTGTAGGAGTACACAGAATGGATGTAGTATGTTGCCAAAGTAAAGAAAGCGAAGTTATAATTTTTATGTATGTACATTCATAATCACTTTTAAATATTTTACTGTAAAAAATACTGTACAATTGTTTTCAAATGCAGGATCATTTTGCCCGTGGGTGCGCGTAAATTGATCTTTACATTCCTTTCCAAAATTCTGCCCCCCCCCTTATTCGGTTGGAGTTTAAAATATTATTAAAGAATGTTTGTCATGCAAAATATTATTACAAAAAAGAAAAAAAGCGTTTATTTAACATTCATGAGATTTAATAAAATCTCACTCAACAAAAATCAGCTAATAGCAAGCATAAATCGACGAAATTTGACAACGCATTTTAGAAAACTACAGTTTAGAATAGAGAGAGGGGGGGCGCATTTTAGGTTGTAATTTAAGCAATTGCACAAATTGGTGTCAATAAGCACAGAAGTAATTGAGATTTTCAATTGAATAAAAACTGAAAAGACCCACTCTTTTCACCCTTAATCCTTCTATGACTCTCACCCCTTTTTGCAAATCTATAGAAATGTATATGAGAAAACATGACGCATATTATCTGATGTGAACATTGCTTGGAATACCAGCAAGGTTGAAAGCCTTGAAAGCTATTTGCTGAACAAGCTGTCACTCAAACTACGCAAAGAGGCTTTACCGCCAATTAACCCAGTCCTCAACTCGAGGGTGGGGATTACGAATCACATGACCTAGTGGTCGAAGCAAAGCATGGCGATTTCCTATCTAGTCCTTAAAAGATCTATGGTAATTCTCCCAACTCCCTTCTGATTTCAGCAAGAGGGAAACGCCGGTTCCGGAACCGGACAGATTCGGACAGAGAGGACTGACTTCGGAACCGGACAGATTCGGACAGAGAGGACCGACTTCGGAACCGAATGACCGAAATGAATGGATCCGGACAGAAATGACTGATTTCGGAACCAGATGAACGAAAGGACCGGGTCCGGAACCAAATGACTGATTTCGGAGCCAGATGAACGAAACGAACGGGTCCGGATCCAAATGACCGAAAGGAGCGGATCCGGATCCGGACCGGGTCCATTTTTAGAGATGGATCCGCTCCGGACCCGTTCTACAGTCGGATCCGTTCCTCCGGACCCGTTCCGGTCGGAAAGACACACCACTATATTTGACAATGTTTTCTAGTCATTATAATTACAGTCGACCCTCGTTAAACCGCCAACCTTTTTGATTGCCAGTTCGAAGAGAAAACGGATTTACTACACTACATTCCAACGTAAAATTCCCTGGATAAACCGTCTGTAAAGTAGACACGACAGGAAATAACTTGAAGAAATATTTCAATACAAGAAACAGGTTGGGAGAGCAATATATTTTAATTCTTGGTTATAGGAACAAGATATAGAGAATTACAATTTATCACCATTCATGAACGCAAGCAATCCAGCAAAGTAATTCGAACATCTATACGCAGCAGATCGAAGGACCTAACCAACTGCTGCGGGGGTGGAAAGAACCAGAGTTTCAACATCCTCCCCCCCCTCATCACTACTGATTAAAAGAAAATATATAAAACCATAATAAATGTACGTAACACTCAGTGGCCGCTCCTCCATTTGAGCACATGACCACGTGAACCCCCAAAGGAAAAACTAAAGAATAAACACATTAACATATTAAATTGAAAATAAATATTAAGCATATTTCTAGATCTATGTGAATTTAAAACGTGAGTTTTACTCTCTCCCTCCTCCCCCCACTATTATTAAATAGGCTTATTATAGCTAACGCACTGTAGTTTAGGTTACTACAGCACGGTCTTTAATCCATCGCACGTGCGAACGGGAAAATTTTCCCTTTGAACCGCTCTCTGGGATCAGAAGCCGAGACAGCTCGTGGGAAGTACCGCGCTGATGATATCATTCTGTTCGCACTTTTTCATTGTGCCCACAGGAGAAATTTTTTGCGATATCTCTTCTGGATTTTCCTTTGGTTTGTTACATTCGGTTAGTTTATTAATTACTTTCCGAACATGTACCATGTAAGGAAAGTATTGTAATCATGAAAAAATTCGACTTCGAGATTTTGGTGTTTTACACGTTTTGAGGGCTTCTGAATCCATTTATGCTATTTTTACGAGATGTATGTAGTGTATGTGTGTTGTGTGTGTTGTGTATGTGAGTGAACACGATAGCTCCTGAACGGAGCTTTCGATTGAGCTCAAATTGGATATATATGTCATAAACCACCGTCGCAAGACCGGTATTGATTTTGGTGTGTATAGGACTTATAATTTTTATACAGGGCTACGACAAAGATTTCTTTTACATTATGGCCTATGGGGGGAATTTCTTGAAAGTGCGCTAGCGTTTAAACGATACATTCGATTGAGCTCAAATTCGGTATAAATGTTATAAACCACCATCCTAAGACCGGTATTGATTTTGGTGTGTATAGGACTTAGAGTTCTCCTAAAGGGCTACGACAAACGTTCTTTTATGTTATGGCATAATGGCATATGGGGAGAAATTCTTGAAAGTGCGCAAGCGTTTAAACGGTGAATTCGATTGAGTTTCAGTTTCGTATATATGTTTGAATTATTCATCGATTAAAATTTATTTAAGTGCTTGGTAATGATCTTAATCGTAAGTCGAGTTGGAAAGTCGAGTGGAGTCAAGTCGAGGTTCGGAAAGTCGAGTGGAGTCACTCCAGATATTTTTTTTTTTTTTCATTTTCTTAATATTTTCTTTATCATTTTTCAGTACATTATTTAAAAAAAAAAACACTTGTTTAAATATTTAAGATGGGAGTAAAAGACGTGTTTCGGAGCTAAAGCAATAGCATTTTTGAATATTATCCTTGAAGAATAATTGAAATAAAATTAATCAAGACAGCACCTTTGCTAAAACTTATCTTGGTGATGAAATGTAAGACCAAAGATGACTTGTTTTCTTTCAGTGTCATGTATTGTTTTCCTTTAACTGCTGAAAACGCAAATCTATTTTAATTTGTAAGGTGTGTCGTATCTGCATATTTAATTTTCGACAGTAGACAGTTTAGATAATTTTCTTAATTTTGAATAATTGATAAAAAGTATGTTTATTCATTCAATCACTTTTTCAAGCTCATTTGCTTTCATTTGAATAAATACAGTTTACTTTGATGGAAAACTGTTTACTCTATGTGCTTTTCTTAAGAGTAAATATATTCATAGCATTAGCTTGAACAGATAGATTTTAAATTCCCTTTTTAAACAGCCACCCTTTCTTACCAGCAACAAATACGTGGAACCAACGATGGGGTTTATCTAGGGTTGACTGTATTGCAAAAGAAGCTAGAATATTAGGCATTAACAAATAGCTTTTAATCAAATTATTCTCATTTCATTCTGAATCTTTGTTTATAATATTATAAACAAAAAATAATCAAAAGATCGTACTTTGAAAAGTGCAGAAAGTTTTTAATAAATACGAGGGGCCAAGGCTCCTAGACTCGCTACGCTCGCTTTTCGTATGAGGCATTCGGCTCCTAAGGCTTATTCGCAAAAATGACATAATTTCCACAGGCAAAACCCAAAGACTGGATCAGATAGAATATTATCGAGCAACACATCGTTTGGTTCTTGCATGTTTCTTAGAACATAAAAATTTAAACTTCACACTATTTATAATTGTGTAAAACCTATGAAAGACCTTCCGTACATGGGCGCCGGCAGCATAGGGCAAGGGGGGGGGGCAATGCTCAACCCTGGATTTTCGTATGCAGTGTTTTCCCATGCTTTTTTGCTCTTTCCAACATGGTAACCATACGTTGAAGTAGTCTTTGCCCCCCCCCTGGGAAATATTCTGCCGGCGCCCATGCTTCCGTATTTGCCATCCATGGCGGTTTTTCATAATTGGCGACTTACGTACAGTTGCGTACCAAGGGATTGTGGTACTCTGGGAGGTCATCTATTTTGTCACCCCCCCCCCCTTTCAAAGGTAAACTGCATTGTGTAAAACAAATTATAGAACAATGCAATTGTCTAAAATGCAGTTTTTATGAAATTAGTTTATTAAAAAATAATTAGTGCATGAATTGTTTTGTAAAATACATTCCTTAATTCTTTGTAACTAATTTGCTTACCATTAAAAAATCCCAACAAACTGGTATTTAGTTTAGTAAGTAATATGTACTTCATTTTGAACAGTAAAAATATAAAATATTGGGGAAATTTTTTTTTCTTGCTTTTAAATTAGCGAATTTAGAAATAACATCATCCATATCATGCTTTTAGCTATTTTATGCTCTATTGAAAGCAGAGCTAGATTTCACAGTCGTCACTGACTGATTGTGGAACGGAGGTAATTTTTTATCAGTCTAAGTTTCGAAAAACTTCGCTCACAAGATGAGACAGATATGCATACTGTCAAAAAAAAAATCTTAAGAGACAAAGATAAATTTGGCACTGCTGAATCGCAAAAGTCAAAATCTATAATGAATTGTAAAAAATTCAGCACTGAGCATTCTTGGCAAACTTCTTTGTTAATATTTGCTGCTTTTAGGAGTCTCCGAAGTCGTGCGATTTCTGAAATCATGGTATCTCTGGAAATTTCGTCGAAAGTTTCTGACAAATTCTTCCAGCTCTGCATCTGATTTTCGGCGCGTGCAGATTTCTATCTACACGAAGACGAAGGGATCTAGGCCGACGGGAGGGTTGCCCTTCGTGGGCGTTTTTCTAAAGAGTCCTAACTCGTATTTACGCGAAGTTTTCGAGAAAACCACGGAAAACTCCGAACAGCTAGGTCGACGGACGAGACCTGGGTTTGAACCAGGGACCTTCCTTCTGCAAGTTGAGAGAACTATGTGCTCGGTCACTGGACGGTCAACGACAGTAAAGAAGGCACTATGTTCGCTTTTTTCACTCTTTGAGTTTAAAATTCAATGCCGTACTCTGAAAGTTATATACCCAGAAATATTTTGGGTTATATTAAAGTGCCGCTCTCGAATGTTGGTTTCATTTATGCTTATCACATGATACAGAAAGCTTTTGTGAAAGATAACTAGGCACCACAGATAAAGTATAAAAACAGAATTTCTAAAAAGTAACAAACTTTTTTACATTTTAGGGGGAAATTATTATAATGCCATAGTTTCGAGAATCACCATTTTCAGTACACACACTCACAGAAGAAGAAAGAAAAACTTTTGTATACTTAAAAAAATTATATATTAATATTTTTAAACATTGTTTTAATAAATATTAATAAATAAATTTATTTATTAATATTTATTAAAATAAAGTACAACTCTTACTTTTTTTGATTTCAAATAAACAATAGTTATCTTTCCAAAATACTAATATCATTGTTACGTTTCTAAAATTCTGTTGTTTTATGAAGTGCTTCTCCAAATTGAATGTAAAATAAATACATAAATAACAAGATGCTTCTATTAATAAACTTCTCAGTTTGAAAAGTGCTTTCTTCTATTCAATATGATGTGTAGAACAGATTTTTTAAAGGCTGCTGTTTGAATAAGCTTGAACGTTATATAGCTTAAAAACAGTTTAAAAAATAAATAAATTATGTCAGAGATTAAAAAAAAATAATAATATGCATTCACAAGCTGTATTGCGGACTCTTAACGAAAAACCTTCTGGAAGTTTTGACACTTCCAGAAAAATTCAATAAAGACAAAATCGTATGATGATATTTCCAAAAATGTGAGCAAATTATTGTTTGTATATTATGTTTAAGATGTTTTTTTAATGCCCCATTATTTTCATGGGTTAATTGTTGAGTGCACAAAAATAAATAAAGAAGAGATATTCTGATTTGTGTGTGTGTGTGTTCCTGATGTGGTTCATTTTTAAAACTCTTCAAAAGTCGTGTGATTTGTAAAAAAAAAAAAAAACCTTGAAATACGCTTTCTTTTCAGTTGAGCTAAAAAATATTACAGAACTAATAATGTAATTTGAAACGTACTTACTTTTTATTACTTAGAACTAGAATTCTGCAAGAATCGCTGTATTTTGTCCGTCTTTGGATGTCAGCTCCAGTATGTAGTACTACACTCTGACTCAAAAAGGAATTGAGAACAGATTTGTTAAGCACTTTTTTAAAGATTTGTTCTCAAGTTTATCGTGTCCGTTGTGCGATGCATGTAGTTTGAATAGGAATATTTTAACTGCCAAAACTCTCTATACTCTCTTTTATACATGTCAGTTTTCCAGATGTCAAGATGGGCGCCCATAAGGGGGGGGCGGCAAGGTAGGGCACTTTCCCGCTCTAAATGTTTAGCATAATGCATTATGATGTAAATAAAATTGCATCACAAAGCAAAATCAGAACTGAAATTGCTACAAGTTTGAAATAATTTGATCCCGTTTAGAAATTTTTTTTGAAGTTCGCCCTCCCCTAGAAAAATTTCTATCTGCGCCCATGGATGTCATATATCACTACGCTTACTTGTTTCTTCCCACCTTATTAGTACAACCAGTACATACGTGTATATATATATATATATATATATATATATATATATATATATAAAAGAGAAGAGTTTGTTTGTTTGTTTGTTCGCTATACACGTCCAGGCATTTCGACGGATCTGGACCAAATTTGGCACGCTGACTAAATAGGACAAGAGAAATCTAATGCCGTAAAAATGAAATTAATCGGATCAATAGTTTTTATTTTTATGTTTTGTATGGTTTTTGGCCATTTTCCTCGCATTTTACGTTATCGCGAGCTAAATTTCTGTCCGA